>CAUJNA010003746.1:218014-268515 GCA_963377175.1 Effrenium voratum | reverse complement strand
TTTTTGAAGTTTTGGCAGGCCGGGCTCGATTTGGGAGTTGTTTTGGTAGCCGTGTTTTGTTCGTAGGAGGTCCTGTGAAGAAACAAACAAATAGGGGTTGCGTTTCTGGTTGGGGGCGGGATTGGGTCGCTGCTGTGGTTTGGAGTTGTTTTTGAAGTTTCGGCTTTCGGATGGATTTGATTTGCCATTTGGGATTTGAGGCTCAGTCCCGTCTACAGCTTCTTGGGTCGCAGCGGGGTGAGATTCTGACGAAAGCAACTGCGTTGGCGGTCAAGCGTGTGCGTCAGCGGATCAGAGGCACTGGCATCGCTACTGCCCGGATCACCGAGAAGAATGAAGCGGCGTCCCGGTCCGGCCGCGCATATTCAGGGGCATTTTCGAGGATATGGCCTTGTTGACCCTCTTAACTTGCAGGATGTCGGCCAAGGCGTCCCTATTCAGCTCAGACTGCGGGCGGGTTTTCTTGGTTTGGCGGTTGGGTCGGTCGATGAAAGGAGCCCTGGTGTTTACACACGCAGGAAAGCGCAGCCCTTGCCCCGTTCAGTGATTGTCCTGCGTGCCCAGAAGCGTGCGATTAACGCCACGTCGGTCATGAAGGCTTCAACAGGGTCGCCAGCCGGACTTTCTTTCGCAGCCGGATCGACAGGAGGCTTATCTTCCTCCCCTTCAAGAAGCTGATTCTCCACGGCACTCAAGTCCATCGGCCCTGGGGTCTGTTCGTCGCAATGAATGATCAATGTGTCCAAACAAATTAAGAATGGCTATGATATTCAAGGACTTGCTATAACTGATGCAGTCGGCACCTGGCCAACGCCATCCGCCGGCTCAAACGCGCTGCCTGTGCTTTTGTGTCGCGCGCCGCTTCCTCCTTTGCTTACCGCCCCATCTCCTACAACCATTGCCAATGACCTTCGGCGCGCCTGAGAACTCAGACCAGCACGGTGCTCCTCCAGCGTCTCAAGCGTGAGGGCTTTGAGGCGTTCCCCAGCGTGGTCCCCGACGTCTGGGGTTGAGTTGACTCAAGGTTGAACTGAAAATCATCGGTTTCTTGGAAAGTCTAAAGTTTGAAAGTCAAGGCTTGCAGCATTCTGTCGAAAGCACTCGCGGGCCAACAAACCTTGCCTAGTGTCTTCCCACCGACCATCGGTGTGTAATGCTGCCCCAGGAGCACAGTGGACACCGGGCCAAGAATGATGATCCATATATATGCATATAGGTTTGACTTGCCTTGCAAGAGCTTTATTTGAGTTTGAAATTGAGACATGCGTGCATTGCCTTCAAGGTGAAGTTGTTAAGCCCAGAAGCTCTTTGTAGGACCCGCGCTCCTGTTAGGCTTGCTTGCCATAGTGGCCAGTCATCGCTACATTGACGGTCTCAGCGAGCAAGCATTGATTATGCGCACGAGCTTCTCGATGCTGTGCGCGCCGGTGTGGTGCCAACCTTGCTCAAGGACTCGGGTGTGTCGTGTGTCCTGCGTGTGTGTGAAACACATTTGGACCCGGTTGACACTGATGAGGGCGGTGCTGAAAACTGATTCCCCAACGGCCTTGGCGAGGGGCTACTGAATGCTTTTGAGAGTCACTTCCGCACGCTCGATTGGTGGTCCTGCGCACTATATTCCGAAAGGAAAGGCTGGTCTGCTTCCAACGAGCATGCGCAGCTCCCACAGCCGGTCATTTGGCGGTTGATAGGCAACGTTTCTCGGCTGCTTGACACACAAAGTGTGACGGCTTGCAGATTCCAAGTCGACGGAGACCGACCTGTTCCCAGACATCTACTCTTTGATTCTGTCTTCATGGTTCGGTACGCTCGGACTATGTTGGTTGGTCCACCTTGCAGTGAGTTACAATCCAGTTTGTGGCCGTCCGGTCGTGTTACTATTGAGATGATGGACGTCAGAGTCAGTATAGACAGAGCCAGAGCACAACAGGCTTCGGATCTGAATTTGCTGCAAGCGTTGGTCTTTACTGCAGGGCAAGTTTTCAACAGGGACTGATGAAGTGTTACAAAGAAGACATTTCTGCGTTGCAGCTTTGCATTGAATCCGCAGATTAGGCCCCAACACATGTGTTTTTGCACTTGGCACTTTGTTGAAACGCTCCCAATCTTTGGGGCAGCACGTTGTTTGGTTGAGGGTCTGACGGTCTGGAGGGAGCGGGGGCGAAGACTCGATAGTAGCAAGGGCCGTGCTTGCGCGGTAGGTTTTCTGACAAATGTTACGTGTTCTTTGCGTTGGCGGCCATCCTTTGAATGTTGGGCGTTTACCTGGTTACTGCATTTGCGCCTGCGCTGAGGCTACCTCCACCGCAGCTCTGACCACGGACCGCAGGGGCCGGGGCCCAGGATGAAGTGTTTGTTGCGGCTTGACATTTGAGTTGGGAGCAAAGCTGTAAGGCCTGGGCCTTGGAGTCAACGCCGGTCTATGAGAGGTGGTTGAATTTCGTCATGCGCTGCAGTGAGTGTCCCTTCTTGAATTGCTTAGGTTTGTGTTTGGGCAGCCCTATGTTTCGCATCAACTTTGCAGGAGCACTCTGGGTTGTCGGTCAGTTCTGGCTTCGGCAAGTGCTTGATTCTGGCTTCGAGAGAAGCCTGGCGGTCAGTGATGAGGAGCGAGATGAGCGTTTAGAATTATTGTCGCATGGTTTGCGCCGCGGTGCTCTTGGAGTCGCGTCGCGGGTTCGATTTTTGCCTGGTCCGCGGCAGTTTTTCTAGACAGAAAAACTTTTTTGGTGCGCAAACGTCTTCTTGTTTCGAGCGCGGTAAACATCGCAAATAGCAGAGCTGCAGCTCCGGCTACACATGGAACTTACCTAGTAGAAAGACTAGTGCCCAATGCTCCGGCTGCACATGCGCAGATCCTATTTGACACAGAGCCCCCCCCCGGCTGTTACGCCAGTGCAACTGCACCAAGCAACTGCCAAGAGCACTTGCGCAGAGCAGCTAGCGCAGAAGAACTTGGGCAGAGCAAAAGTCAGGTTGTTCCGTCGGGAGAATAGTTATCATAAGAGCCATTGCACAGAGTTCATGCAGCCATTTGCTAGAGTCATCGCACAAGGGAGCCATTGCAGGGCCAAAGTCATTTGCGCGAGGGCGGTATATGTGTTTCATTTTTTATTTTGGACGTGCTTGCAAGCTCGTTCAGGCTCAGGGGGAGTCCGGAGGTGGCAAGATAGCAGGACCAAGGTTAGTTGCTGTGTTTGTCGTGGCGCGATTCGAGGAACACCTCATCGTGCGCAGGTTCGCGGAGACAGGCGAACACGCCAAAAGCTGCGCAAGCAAGTCGGGCACTTGCGGCAAAGATTCGAGAAGGCGCGCGCGCTGCCTCCTTTTTCCAGTCATCCCATTCATTAATTTTTCAAATAGAGGGATCAATGAGGTATGGTTTCGGACAGTGTCCTGGAGAGAGGGTTGTAATGTGGGTGAGGCTCGTGGGAGGGAGGGTTGAGGAGGGAGGGTGAGGACCCTTTGCTCGTTGGTATCGGCTCTAATTACTGCCTTAATTATGACGAGCGCTTTGATTTTTGTGGAAAGAGGCTTCTTTGGTGTGGTGGGGAAAAGTTGGGGCAGAAGGGAACAGGTAAGATGAAAGAGAAGTTGATGTGTGGAAACACTAATGGTATTGGCCAAGTTTGACTCCCTAGCGGAAGCACTCAGCCATTCCCCCTCCCCCAATTGTTTTGCCTCAAGAGACAAATCCAATTCAAACAGACGAAAACAACATTGCGCCCTGTGGGGGGGCGGGAAATTTGCAAGGACCCCACATGCAGAGTGTAGGGTTTTGCAATCCACGCCTCCTTTTTGCCCTACCTACGCGATTTTATTCCTTACTCCTCCCGGATTGCCGCTATGATTCTCAACACTAAACCCATTCGGATTTTTTGCCGCGCGGAAAAATCACTTCTGGGACTCCCTCACTTGTATTTTAGGCATTTAAGGGAAAGTAACGCAAGAAGGGGCCTAAAAGTGGCATGGCCTGTCTCTGAGCACATGGTGTCGGAAAAAGGATGTACGGGAACGGGAAGCGGGGTGTGGACGAATGATGGGAATTTTCTTGCGACCTCTGAGATTACGGTCTTTACTGTGACACACCGCGGTGACCACACACTCGCCTGGAGGGTATAACTTCGGAAGAGAAAGTGTGCTCTCTCCTGGAGTAGCCTTCATGAAAAGATCGGTGTCTCCCGGCATGACTCTGGGAGCGCTCTAGCAGCAGCAGTTGACGGCACTCAATTGAAGATTCTTTGCCCCGTTAATAAAACCAAAGTGAGAGATGATGTTTGCAAAGCTTGGGAAATGATGAACCACCATACCATTGGGAAGATCCATGCAAGTTCCTCTTTAAAACATGACGATAAGTTTGGTGTGGTTCCCCAAAAGAATGTGTATCTGCTTATTGTTGCTGAGGGAGTGGGTGTATTCTGGTTGGTTCTGGACAGGAGAGTGAGACGAGACCTGGGCGGACTTGATCAAGTTTTGCAGAAATTTGTAAATACTGCGCAAAAAGAAAACGTCAAGTGGCAATGAGGGAATGCGCTGTCTCCTGATGTGCCAGGCAATGGCAATGCTGCAGCGCACAAGGCTGGTCAGAGGTCAATTGCAACTGACCGCAGCCACTTCAAATAGCTCGCTGATTGCAGGTTTCGAGAATGGCCAGTAGGACGGTCTCCCATGATGTTGCCTTGTTGTTGTCGGCTGCGCTGGTTCATCAGGCTTATGTTAGCAAGCTTGAGGAACTTATCCACAATTCTGGTAGTACAGGTTGGTGCAAGGGAGTGTTGGGTACCTGCAGCTGGCTTTGAGCCTGCTTGGCTTGGAAGAGGCCAATTATGTGCAATCTGCCGGTGTGCTCCGTCGAAAAATTGGCGGCAAAGAAAGTCATCAAATTTTGTTTGGGGAACAGATTGTAGGGGGAACAGTTTGTCAAATACTTTTTCAATCGGGCCTGTTTTGCGCTTTTGTCGGTTTTATGACGGATTCTGTCGGATTTGTCGGTATTTGTCGGTATTTGTCGGTTTTTTGTCGGATTGTGTCGGATTTTGTCGGATTTTGTCGGCAACTTGTCATTTTCAACGTTTGGCTTTCGTTCTTGTTCGTTCCTTTAGCTTAATGCTTGCTGTTGTTGCTGTTGTTGCTGTTGTCAATTGTTAGTTGTGTGACGTTTGTTGCTGGTTGTTTATTGTTTGTTGTGTGTTTGTTTGCTTGCTTGCTTGCTTGCTTGCTTGTTTGTTTGTTTGTTTGTTTGTTTGTTTGTTCGTTTGTTTGTGTTTGTCTGTTTGTTTGTTTGTTTGTTTGTTTGTTTGTTTGTTTGTCTGTTTTTGTTTGTTTGTTTGTTTGTTTGTTTGTTTGTTTGTTTTGGTTGCTTGGTTGGTTGGTTGGTTGGTTGATTTGTTTGATTGATTGATTGATTGATTGGTTGATTGATTGATGGACTGATTCATTGATTGATTGACTGACTGACTGACTGTTTGAGTCATTCATTCACTCACTCACTCATTCATTCATTCATTCATTCATTCATGCATTCTTTCATTCATTCAGTCAGTCAGTCAGTGATTCATTCATTTCAATCATTGAGCTCATTCAGTCATTCATCCATCCATCCATCATTCATTCACTCATTCATTCATTCATTCATTCCTTCCTTCCTTACATTCATTCCATTCCATTCCATTCCAATCCATTCCATTCCATTCCATTCCATTCCATTCAATCTTTCACTCATTCATTCATTCATTCATTCATTCATTCATTCATTCACTCACTCATTCACTCACTAATCTCTTTTTGTATTGTATCATTCAATTTTTCTGTTGTTAATTAATTGTCTTTTATTTCATTTCATCCCATTCCATTCATTCATTCATCACTCAGCCATTCATCATCACTCACTCACTCATTCATTTCCATTCATTCCTTCTTCCTTCGTTCGTTCGTTCATTCATTCATTCACTTCACTTCACTCACTCACTCATCATTCATTAATTCATCATTCATTCATTCATTTCATTCTGTCATGTTCATTTCATTCCATTCCATTCCATTCATTCATTCAATTCCATTCCATTCCATTCCATTCCATTCATTCATTCATTCAATTCCATTCCATTCCATTTCATTCCATTCCCAATCTTTCATCATTGAGGCAAAATTTGCATAGCGATGCTTTAGAGAGAAATAAGGCAAAATTTTTGTTGGATGCTTCGGAAGAAGAAATGAGGCAACATTTGCTGTGATGGTTTTCGAAGAGAAATGAGCAAAATCTGCAGCGATGCTTCTGGGGAAGAGAAATCGAGTTCGGCTAAATTTTGCAGCGAATGTTTGGAAGATGAATGAGGCAACATTTGCGCTGATGCTTTGGAAGAGAAACGAGGCAACATTTGAGCGATGCTTTGGAAGAGGAAATGAGGCATATTGCAGCGATGCTTGGAAGAGACAGCGATGCAAATTGTGCAGCGATGCTTTGGAAGAGAAATGAGGCAAAATTTGCAGCGATGCTTTGGAGGAGAAATGAGGCAAATTTTGTAGCGATGCTTTGGAAAAGAAATGAGGCAACATGTGCAGCGATGCTTTGGAAGAGAAATAATGCACAATTTGCAGCGATGCTTTGGAAGAGAAATGAGGCAAAATTTGCAGCGATGTTTTGGAAGAGAAATGAGGCAAAATTTGCAGCGATGTTTGGGAAGAGAAATGATACAAAATTTGCAGCGATGCTTTGGAAGACAAATGACGCAAAATTTGCAGCGATGCTTTGGAAGAGAAATGAGGCAATATATGCAGCGATGCTTTGGAAGAGAAATGAGGCAAAAATTTTCAGCGATGCTTTGGAAGAGAAATGAGGCAAAATTTGTAGCGATGCTTTGGAAGAGACATAAGGCAAAATATGTAGCGATGTTTTGGAAGAGAAATGAGGACAAATTTGCAGCGATGCTTTGGAAGAGAATTGAGGCAAAATTTTGCCAGCGATGCTTTGGAAGAGAAATGAGGCAACATTTGTAGCGATGCTTTGGAAGAGAAATGAGGCAAAATTTGCAGCGATGCTTTGGAAGAGAAATGAGGCAAACATTTGCAGCGATGCTTTGGAAGAGAAATGAGGCAAAATTTGCAGCGATGCTTTGGAAGAGAAATGAGGCAAAATTTGCAGCGATGCTTTGGAAGAGAAATGAGGCAAAATTTGCAGCGATGCTTTGGAAGAGAAATGAGGCACATTTGAAATGCGATGCTTTGGAAAGAATTGAGGCAAATTTGCAGCGATGCTTTGGAAGAGAAATGAGGCAACATTTGCAGCGGCTTTCAAAATTGAGCAAAATGATGCTTTGGAAGAAACATGAGGCACTTTGCAGCGATGCTTTGGAAGAGAATAAGGCAAATTTGCATCGATGCTTTGGAAGAGAATGAGGCACAATTTGCAGCGATGCTTTGGAAGAGAAATGAAGCAAAATGTGCAGCGATGCTTTGGAAGAGAATTGAGGCAAAATTTGCAGCGATGCTTTGGGAGAGAAATGAGGCAAAAAAAAAACTGTGCAGCATGCTTTGGAGAGAAATGAGGCAACATTTGCAGCGATGCTTTGGAAGAGAAATAAGGCAAAATTTGCAGCGATGCTTTGGAAGAGAAATGAGGCAAACTTTGCAGCGATGCTTTGGAAGAGAAATGAGGCAAAATTTGCAGCGATGCTTTGGAAGAGACATGAGGCAACATTTGTAGCGATGCTTTGGAAGAGAAATGAGGCAAAATTTGCAGCGATGCTTTGGAAGAGAAATGAGGCAACATTTGCAGCGATGCTTTGGAAGAGAAATAAGGCAAAATGTGCAGCGATGCTTTGGAAGAGAAATGATGCCAAATTTGCAGCGATGCTTTGGAAGAGAAATGAGGCAACATTTGCAGCGATGCTTTGAAAGAGAAATGAGGCAAAATTTGCAGCGACAAAATTTGCAGCGATGCTTTGGAAGAGAAATGAGGCAACATTTGCAGCGATGCTTTGGAAGAGAAATGAGGCAAAATTTGCAGCGATGCTTTGGAAGATGAATGAGGCAACATTTGCAGCGATGCGTTGGAAGAGAAATGAGGCAAAATTTGCAGCGATGCTTTGGAAGATGAATAAGGCAACATTTGCAGCGATGCTTTGAAAGAGAAATGAGGCAAAATTTGCAGCGACAAAATTTGCAGCGATGCTTTGGAAGAGAAATGAGGCAACATTTGCAGCGATGCTTTGGAAGAGAAATGAGGCAAAATTTGCAGCGATGCTTTGGAAGATGAATGAGGCAACATTTGCAGCGATGCGTTGGAAGAGAAATGAGGCAAAATTTGCAGCGATGCTTTGGAAGATGAATAAGGCAACATTTGCAGCGATGCTTTGAAAGAGAAATGAGGCAACATTTGCAGCGATGCTTTGGAAGAGAAATGAGGCAAAATTTGCAGCGACGCTTTGGAAGAGAAATGAGGCAAAATTTGCAGCGATGCTTTGGAAGAGAAATGAGGCACAATTTGCAGCGATGCTTTGGAAGATGAATGAGGCAACATTTGCAGCGATGCGTTGAAGAGAAATGAGGCAACATTTGCAGCGATGCTTTGGAAAAGAAATGAGGCAAACTTTGCAGCGATGCTTTGGAAGAGAAATGAGGCAACATTTGCAGCGGTGCTTTGGAAGAGAAATGAGGCAACATTTGCAGCGATGCGTTGGAAGATGAATGAGGCAACATTTGCAGCGATGCGTTGGAAGAGAAATGAGGCAAAAATGTGTAGCGATGCTTTGGAAGAGAAATGAGGCAAAATTTCTCAGCGATGCTTTGGAAGAGAAATGAGGCAAAATTTGCAACGATGCTTTGGAAGAGAAATGAGGCAGCAATTTGCAGCGATGCTTTGGAAGCGAAATGAGGCAAATGTGCAGCCCAAACAAAGCAGTCAAGTGCGGAAAGTTCCCTAAAGCGAAGCGTCGCTATTCAGCTCTTTACGAGCTTAAGGATCCTATTTAGGATCGCATTTAGGGCGATATTGCGAAGTCTTGTTGGTGAGTCCCAGGAAAAACCTTTGAAACTTATCCCAAATCAATGTGTTCGGCAGCTTAGTAGTCCGCGGCTTGTCAGGCAACTTCTGTGAGTGACTCTTCAATTCGAAACGCGTTTTAAGGGCCCTTATGACGCGCTTCGTTTTTGAGCTCTGTCAGGCAGCTTCTGTGGTTGACTCTTCAAGCACGCTTGCGCCTGCAGTTGAGCTCCGGACAACTGATTTGGTTTTTGCAGGCGTCGTGGTATGGTTGGTGTTTGCTTCACACGAGGGGCGCGATGAATGTTAAGCGACTCGTACAAGTGCGCACCCGAATATTTCAACTAACACGGTGACGTGTCTTGTGGCTATAGATCTGTTTTATGACTTCGGCCTGGCTGACCCGTAGCAGTTGCGCGAGCTACAACTATACACTAGCAGAGCTTGAGAAAGCTTGGATTTTGACGGATAGGCATTCTCGGCAAAAGAGGCAACGCGGCACAACATTTGCAACGCAACTGGACTCACGCTATCGCTATTTTGTTTGCTTGCTGGTTAAGAATATCTATATATATATATACAGTATACACATGTATATGCATACGCGTGTGTGTATACATGCGTGTATATATACCTTGTATGCAAAATTATTTTATGATGGAAGACTGCGCATCAATATGCAGCATGGAACATACATTCGTTGTTTCAGGTTTGGTTCCTGGAATTTTGGGGTCTTTGCCAAGTCCTCGCGCGGAGGTGCAGGCCAAGCTCGCCTCTGCCGTGACCAGGCAAAGGTTCATCAGAAAAACCAAGATGTCAGTTAAGCGATGGGCCAAGGAGAAAAACTGGTACCTGTCGCCCAGTTTCAAAGCCTTTGGACCCTTGGTGGGAGGAGGCCGGAGTTCATCAGACCAGCTCGCACTAAGGCTTATGAAGGCCTTGGGTCCCTAAACCAGCAGAGGTCAAGTGACCACAAAGGTCTTTTTTAGAATGCCCGAAAATTGTTTTGAACACCCTTAAAAAACACATTTCGGGCATCATGGTAAACTGACCTTTGCGGTCACTTGACCTGCGTTGGAAGTTGTGTACGATCTGACCGTAATTCTGCGGCGACTAAAGTTGCTTACGATCTGACCGTAATTCTGCGGAGACTAAAGTTGCTTACGATCTGACCGTAATTCTGCGGAGACTAAAGTTGCTTACGATCTGACCGTAATTTCTGCGGAGACTAAAGTTGCATACAATCTGACCGTAATTCTGCGGAGACTAAAGTAGTGGGATTGTGTACGATCTGACCGCAATTCTGCTGAGAAACTAAAGTTGTGTACTGTACGATCTGACTGACCGGAATTCTGCGGAGACTAAATTGTGTACGATCTGACCGTAATTCTGCGGAGTCCCGTCTACGATCTGACCGTAATTCTGCGGAGACTAAGACTAAATTACGATCTGACCGTAATTCTGCGGATCGTGATTCAGCGTTTTTGTTCATTTGTTTCTCATTGTTTTCATGTTTTTTCGTTAAAATTGCAGTCTGTCATGAAGTTGTGTACGATCTGACCGTAAATGCGCGAATTGTGAAAAAATTGAAAAACATGAAAAATGGGACAAATTGAAAAACAAATGCAAAAAAATGAAAAATTTGACAAAATGCGCGCGACGTGATAATTTCATGTACGATCTGACCGTCATCTGCGGCCGTGATAAAAGTCTTGTACAATCTGACCGAAATCACTGCGGTCGTGATAAAAGTTGTGTACGATCTGACCACCCTTCTGCGGAGATTCTGCGGAGACTTAAGTTGTAATACGATCTGACCGTAATTCTGCGGAGACTGAAGTTGCTTACGATCTGACCGTAATTCTGCGGACACTAAATTGATTAAAGTTGTGTATGATTTGACCGTAATTCTGCGGAGAGACTAAATTGTGTACGATCTGACCGTAATTCTGCGGAGACTAAAATTGTGTACGATCTGACCGTAATTTCTGCGGAGACTAGAATTGATTACGATCTGACCGTAATTCTGCGGGGACTCAACTTTAATTACGATCTGACCGTACCCTAGGGACCCAAGACCTTCATAAGCCTTAGTGCGAGCTGGTCTGATGAACTCCGGCCTCCTCCCACCAAGGGCCCAAAGGCTTGAAAAACCAAGATGTCAGCGGACAAAGTTGAGGCTTTAGCGATGGGCCAAGGAGAAAAACTGGCACCTGTCGCCCAGTTTCAAAGCCTTTGGACCCTTGGTTGGAGAGGGCCCGAGTTCATCAGACCAACTCGCATTAAGCATGAATGACCAAGATGTCAGCGGACAAAGTTGTGAGTTTGGTGATGGGCCAAAGGAGAAAAACTGTTACCAGTTGCCTGGTTTCGGGCTGCTCTGATGAACCTTTGCCTGGTCACGGCAGAGGCGAGCTTAGCCTGCACCTTCGCGCGAGGACTTGTCAAAGACCCCAAAATTCCAGGAACCAAACCTGAAACACGGAATGTATGTTCCATATGCATGTTGATGCGCGGCCTTCCATCATAAAATAGTATTGCATACAAACTATAGATACACGCATGTACACACACACACGCGTATGCAAATAAATGTATATATACTGAGATTCTTAACCAGCAAGCAAACAAATAGCGATAACATGAGTCCAGTTGTGTTGCAAATGTTGCGCCACATGGCCGCTTTGCCGCCGAGTACACCCGTGCATCAAAGTCCAAACTTAGTCAAGCTCTGCTAATGTATAGTTGTAGCTCGCGCAACTGCAAAACGATCAACCAGCCAAAAACCATAAAACAGATCTATAGCCACAAGACACATCACCATGTTGGTAGAAATATTGGGGCACAGACTTGTACGAGTCGCTTAACATTCATCGCGCCCCTCGTGTAAAGCAAAAACCCACCATACCACGACGCCCACAAAAACCAACTCAGTTGTCCGGAACTCAACTGCAGGCGCAAGCGTGATTGAAGAGTCAACCGCAGAAGTTGCCTGACAAGTCGCGGACTAATAGCGCTGTCGCGCGCTCCACTTTTGTGCTCTGTGGCAAGCTCATCGGGAAACTTATCGGATGAGCTTGGCGCGCTCGCCGTGTAGCGCTGTCTCGCGCTCCATACATACATGCAGACACAAGCCATGCGTGTGAAACCGTGATAATCATGCGCACGCATCTTTTGCAGGCCTAGGACGGAACATGCTCAAGGCGCTCGATGGGTAAGAATACGGAGGAATCACGCTTCCATTGCCTATCGATCTGATACGATAATCTACGGCCGAGGTAGGAAAACTGTCACCTTGGTTGAAAGTATACACTTGCTTTCGGGAAGAGTCTACTTGTTACTTCGCTTTAGTTTGTCTTGGCAAAGCAGAAACTATCTAACGCGACGAAGCATGTGTTTTTAAAGCAGAGCCGAAAGCGGCAAGTGTGATAGCGACCCTGACAAATACATGTTTGATAATGACCCGTTATGGCTCGCACCTGGGCGTGATCCCCAATTTGACCATTTAAACCGATTACGAATTGCACAGCCTTTGTTTTAAGATTTGGTCATAGTTGGTCTAAGTCTCCCGAACCTTCTGGAATCTAGACACTTAACCAGCATGTCAAGCGATCCATGTAGTTTCCGCCAATTTCGCACAAGCTAAGCATCTACCTATATACTGCCTGTGTTGACCCGGGCTGTTCAAATGTGAAAAGTCCAAGCTGAGCTATAAACAAACGCCATAAACAAACACATTTCGAATAGTAAGATTCCTGTTTGGACATTCTGAACGTGATATCTGACAACCTCACCAATCAGCGTTGTAGGGAAACAAGGCAAGTTCGAGGTTGCGGCGTAAACCTTTGTTGGCTAGAAAGTCAAGCGACCGTGAAAGTCGTGAAAGCGAGAACGCGTCTTGTTGCACGACTATTTTACAACATCAGATACGGGGGAACCATAAACAAATGCTCGTAGCCTAGAAGCCTCACAATTTCTGCCCGGGAATTAAGCGCGTGAACTACACATTGAATACAAGCCCGTCCTCCGCTAAAACAAAGTGACTCTCTGACAGCAAGCACGCCTGCTACATGACTCTCTGACAGCAAGCGTCTGCTACATAACTCTCTGACAGCAAACGCGTCTGCTACATAACTCTCTGACAGCAAGCGCGTCTGCTACATTCACACAACTCTCTGACCGCAAACGCGTCCGCCACAAAAGTCTTTGCAGCAATCGCGTTTGCTAGATTACTCTCTGACAGCCAATGCGTCTGCCACATAAGTCTTTGATAGCAAACGCGTCTGCCACACAACTCTCTGACAGCAATCGCATATGCTACATGTCTCTCTGCCAGCAAACGCGTCTGCTAAGCTGCCTACTAACCCGAGAGGTTTTCTTTGCGCACCAAACTTGTTTGTGCCACTTTGCTACGTGAACCCTAGACCGGCAATATCTCGGGGTTTGTCCGGCAGAGTGCCCTGTACTGCCCAAAAATATCTGACGCAAGCGCAAAGCAACTATCAAACATGCGTTCAAACGAATTGTTGTTAGGCCTATCCGTCCTATGCCTAAGAAAGGCGGCGTACTCAAACATCTTTCGACGAATTGTTGTTAGGCCTATCCGTCCTATGCCGAAGAAGGGCGGCGTGCTCAAAGATCTTTCGAGGAATTGTTGTCAGGCCTATCCGTCCTATGCCTAAGAAAGGCGGCGTACTCAAAGATCTTTCGAGGAATTGTTGTTAGGCCTATCCGTCCTATGCCTAAGACAGGCGGCGTACTCAAAGATCTTTCGCGGAATTCTTGTTAGGCCTATCCGTCCTACGCCTAAGAAAGGCGGCGTACTCAAAGACCTTTCGAGGAGTTGTTGTTCGGCCTATCCGTCCTATGCCTAAGAAAGGCGGCGTACTCAAAGATATTTCGAGGAATTGTTGTTAGGCCTATCCGTCCTACGCCTAAGAAAGGCGGCGTGCTCAAAGTTTCTTTCGAGGAATTGTTGTTAGGCCTATCCGTCGTATGCCTAAGAAAGGCGGCGTCTCAAAGATCTTTCGAGGAAATGTTGTTAGGTCTACCCGTCCTATGCCTAAGAAGGGCGGCGTACTCAAACATCTTTCGAGGAATTGTTGTAAGGCCTATCCGTCCTATGCCTAAGAAAGGCGGCGTACTCAAAGATTTTTCGAGGAGTTGTTGTTAGGCCTATCCGTTCTATGCCTGAGAAAGGCGGCGTGCTCAAAGATCTTTCGAGGAATTGTTGTTAGGCCTATACGTCCCTACGCCTAAGAGAGGCGGCGTACTCAAAGATCTTTCGAGGAATTGTTGTTAGGCCTATCCGTCCTATGAACTGTTGTTAGGCCTATCCGTCCTATGCCTAAGAAAGGCGGCGTACTCGAAGATATTTCGAGGCATTGTTGCTAGGCCTATCCGTCCTACGCCTAAGAAAGGCGGCGTACTCAAAGATCTTTCGAGGAATTGTTGTTAGGCCTATCCGTCCTATGCCTAAGAAAGGCGACGTACTCAGAGATCTTTCGAGGAACTGTTGTTAGGCCTATCCGTCCTGTACTCAAAGATCTTTCGAGGAGTTGTTGTTAGGCCTATCCGTCCTATGCCTAAGAAAGGCGGCGTGCTCAAAGATCTTTCGAGGAGTTGTTGTTAGGCCTATCCGTCCTGTGCCTAAGAAAGGCGGCGTACTCAAAGATCTTTCAAGGAATTGTTGTTAGGCTTATCCGTGCTATGCCTAAGAAAGGCGGCGTACTCAAAGATCTTTCGAGGACTTGTTGTTAGGCCTAGCCGTCCTACGCCTAAGAAAGGCGGCGTACTCAAAGATCTTGCGAGGAATTGTTGTTAGGCCTATCCGTCCTATGCCTAAGAAAGGCGGCGTACTCAAAGATCTTTCGAGGAATTGTTGTTAGGCCTATCCGTCCTATGCCAAAAAGAGGCGGCGTACCCGAAGATCTTTCGAGGAATTGTTGTTAGGCCTATCCCTCCTACGCCAAAGAGAGGCGGCGTGCTCGAAGATCTTTCAAGGAGTTGCTGTCAGGCCTATCCGTCCTATGCCTAAGACGAAAGGCGGCGTACTCGAAGATCTTTCAAGGAGTTGCTGTCAGGCCTATCCGTCCTACGCCCAAGACGAAAGGCGGCGTACTCGAAGATATTTCGAGGAGTTGTTGTTAGGCCTATCCGTTCTATGCCTAAGAAAGGCGGCGTACTCAAAGATCTTTCGAGGAATTGTTGTCAGGCCTATCCGTCTGATGCCCAAGAAAGGCGGGGGTACTCAAAGATCTTTCGAGGAATTGTTGTTAGGCCTATCCGTCCTATGCCTAAGAAAGGCGGCGCACTCAAAGATCTTTCGAGGAATTGTTGTTAGGCCTATCCGCCCTACGCCTAAGAAAGGCGGCGTACTCAGAAATCTTTCGAGGAACTGTTGTTAGGCCTATCCATCCTATGCCTAAGAAAGACGGCGTACTCGAAGATATTTCGAGGAATTGTTGTTAGGCCTATCCGTCCTACGCCTAAGAAAGGCGGCGTACTCAAAGATCTTTCGAGGAATTGTTGTAAGGCCTATCCGTCCTATGCCTAAGAAATTCTGCGTGCTCAAAGATATTTCGAGGAATTGTTGTTGGGCCTATCCGGCCTATGCCTAAGAAAGGCGGCGTACTCAAAGATCTTTCGCGGAATTGTTGTTAGGCCTATCCGTCCTATGCCTAAGAAAGGCGGCGTACTCAAAGATCTTTCGGGGAATTGTTGTTCGGCCTATCCGTTCTATGCCTAAGAAAGGCGGCGTACTCAAAGATCTTTCGAGGAATTGTTGTCAGGCCTATCCGTCTTATGCCCAAGAAAGGCGGGGGTACTCAAAGATCTTTCGAGGAATTGTTGTTAGGCCTATCCGTCCTATGCCTAAGAAAGGCGGCGTACTCAAAGATCTTTCGAGGAATTGTTGTTAGGCCTATCCGCCCTACGCCTAAGAAAGGCGGCGTACTCAGAGATCTTTCGAGGAACTGTTGTTAGGCCTATCCATCCTATGCCTAAGAAAGGCGGCGTACTCGAAGATATTTCGAGGAATTGTTGTTAGGCCTATCCGTCCTACGCCTAAGAAAGGCGGCGTACTCAAAGATCTTTCGAGGAATTGTTGTAAGGCCTATCCGTCCTATGCCTAAGAAATGCGGCGTGCTCAAAGATATTTCGAGGAATTGTTGTTGGGCCTATCCGGCCTATGCCTAAGAAAGGCGGCGTACTCAAAGATCTTTCGCGGAATTGTTGTTAGGCCTATCCGTCCTATGCCTAAGAAAGGCGGCGTACTCAAAGATCTTTCGGGGAATTGTTGTTCGGCCTATCCGTCCTACGCCTAAGAAAGGCGGCGTGCTCAAAGATCTTTCGAGGACTTGTTGTTAGGCCTATCCGTCCTACGCCTAAGAAAGGCGGCGTACTCAAAGATCTTTCGAGGAATTGTTGTTAGGCCTATTCGTCCTATGCCTAAGAAAGGCGGCGCACCCAAAGATATTTCGAGGAGTTGTTGTTAGGCCTATCCGTCCTATGCCTAAGAAAGGCGGCGTACTCAAAGATCTTTCGAGGAATTGTTGTTAGGCCTCTCTTTAAAGTTCTGTGTCCCTCGCGGTTCTCAACGGTCGCTTTTTCCATGTCTTTGAAAGTCTATTTTGTCTCTGTGTGTGTAAGTTTGGTTGTCCGTTGCTGTTATTGTTATTGTATTGTTGGCTGTTGCGTCGTTGCTCGTGTTGTGTTTGTGTTGTTTGTTGTTAGTTTGCTGCTTGTTGTTGTTTGTTGGTTACTATTTTGCGGCTGTTAATGACTCATTTTCATTCTATCGCTGGCGCCGTAGATGGTTAAAATTGATTTAATTTCAATTTCTGTCAATTTCTGTCGGATTTTGTCGGATTTTGTCGGTTTCTGTCGGTTTCTGTCGGTTTTTTTTTCTCTGGGGGGCCTTACGATCTGTTCACCTACGGTCTGTTCCCCGAAATTGTTTTAAGGAGAAAGGTCTCTTCTTAGGGATGTCGATGTCCAGGAAGCTGCCAGTGTCTGCATCATATCTGGTAGTTGGAAGAAGGTGAAGTTGTCCGTGGCTTTTGAGAAATAGTCAGTTGATTTCACAAAGAGGGGTCGAGCTCCATCCATTCCAACTGCGTGTTAGAGAGAGCGGCCAAGAAGTCTTTTCTTGGATTCAGGGGTGTGCTCGATGAAAACTCTTGTTCGGGGGTCATCTGTACCGTAGCTGATTCCTCTGGCGAGGGCTCAGTCTTCGCGGCAGGTTCCATGGTTGAGGAACAAAAACGGGGCTGGCTTGTGCCAAATGCCTGAAATCGTAAAATGTGTTCAGATATCCCACGTCGACCACGCTGATCCCTGCAGAGGGTTGGTTTTGGTAGAGTGCTGTCGGCCCTACCCCGCCCTAAGAAGAGAAGAAAGGAATTCAAGACTTTCTTCATGAGAGCTCATGAGCATGGCTCCTCGCCAGTGACTTCACGAGCGTTGCTCCTCGCAAGTGGCTCTCATGAGCATTGCTCCTCGCCATTGACTCTCACGAGCGTTGCTCCTCGCCAGTGACTCCTCTCTGTGCAATGACGCTGCGCAATGGCTCTGTCTGCGCAATGACTCTGTGCAATGACTCTGCGCAATGATAATTCAACTTAGCACGCGCGGGTCGCAGAGAATGAGCGCTTGCTGACCCAAGTGACACAGAATGTTCCAACCCAAGATGCAGCCGCTTTGCGCGCGCCGCGCACACAAACCTCAGAACATTGCTGTCAGGAGTTCAATGACTTGTTCCACACAAAGAGCGCCCAAGTTGCCGGACTTGACCACTTTGCTGGATGTCATGATTGTCACTTCGTGGCACTTGGTGCTTTGTCATGAGTGCCTGGTTTGGGAACCCTGTCCAATTTTGTGCTTGTTTGCATGGAGTAAACCTTACAAAACCCAAACCGTATCCTTAAACCCTAAAATCCAAAACCCTAAAAACCACAAACCTTAAAATCCAAAGCCCTAAGACCTGAAAACCCTAAGCCCTAAACCCTAAAAATCCCAAACCCTAAGCCAGAAACCCTCAAACCTAAAAAACCATAAACCCAAAAAATCGCACACGTAAACCCTACAACCCAAAAAATCCAAACCCTAAGCCCTAAACCCTGGACCCTAAAAATTATAAACCCCAACCCTTTAACTTTGGGGCTTAGGGTTTGGGGGTTGGGCTTTTGACCTAGGGAAAGCCCCACTAAACCCCACATTAGAAGCCTCCTTAATGCCCAACCCTAAACCCTACAAATCTGGTTCCCAACATCTCCTAGGTGTTATTGGCAGTATGTGGGCAGAAGCCGTAAAGCATCCGCTTCTTTTTTTCACGTCGGTGAGCCTATGTGTCAACTGGTGCATGTGTCTTCTGCCAGCATAACAGGCTTCCTCTGTGTATACCGAAGACAGCACCACGATGCAACGATCGAGCGCGCATCACTGAACACCTTCAGGGAAGTGCGGATGAGTGCCATTTGGCAACATAGCTGGCAACATGAAAGCTGCCAGCCCCAAGTCCTTTCCACCGGGTGGGATTGAGACCGAAGCTTTAGACAGACTTCACCAAAGAGAAGTCGAACTGGCTGTAGCACGTCTTCTTTAAAACAATCTCATCGCCACGGCCACCCGCCTTACCTTTCCCACCCAGCGCCAAAAAAGCGGCTCCCACCCTTTGCACGCTCCGCCTTTTCGGGCTAAACTATCCCCGCCCTTAGCCTTTTCTTTCACCGCCCCCGCGGCTGTGTCGAGGTGTTGCGTGGGGGGAAACCTCTCCATGCGTAACCAAAAGACGACCCTCAGAGGACGCACTCAAGCAAACCAAGACAAGCGTACAACTGCCCTTGCGATGATGGAATCTGCCGCACTAAGGCTGGCGCACCGAAAATCCTTGAGCCACATGCTCATGCGGCAACACTCGTCAAAAGGGACGATCACGTGAACAAAGCACAAAAAGAAAGGGATAGGATGTCCGATCGTTGATTCTGACACCAAACGCAAAGCAAAATTGATATATGTTAATTCGTGGATTAGTCCAAAGTCCTAAGCCTGATACATTGGATGAAGAGGACAAGCGTGCCTAGCAAGCGCCATCCAAATCCTTCGGAAGCTACGAACTTACTAGACTTAGTGATACCAAATACCAGCACAAGTTGGATGGATAAAAACCAAGTTTATCAGGGCATTGACGCATGTTGCTCACCACATGATGCTGATCTTAGTGTCACATGAGGTTGAACCCCCTGTAACACGAGGCTGACCTCGTGGGTCAAAAATAGGTACTCAAATGGAACCTAGTATTTGGAAACAAAACCTGCGGTCCTCTGGCGGTTGAATGTTGACCCATACCCACATAACCCAGACCTCATTGAAAGACCAAAAAACCCTGCAACAAATGCACAATAAGACTAATGGTTCAAACGATTTCAAGGTTGTTTTGCTTCCATTCAGATCTTTAAAACTAACCTTATGAAACGATCCGTGCAATGGCCTTTTGTCAGAACTTTGCATCATACCCTGGCAGTCGTTCTGGCTGATGAGTGCCCTTTGGAAGGTTACGAGGAGGCCGGAACGGAGAACGTGGAGCAAGGGCCTGATGGCAGACGCAATTAACGAGATAGACTCAAGTGGTCAAGAATTCTTGACCACGCGCTCAGTACCTTTTACAATCATGTTTATTAGTTCATCGCAACACACCATCTCAATATGTCAGCATAAAAATTTCACAATACGGTTCATCTGGTCAATAATACGAGTACGCTTACACCATTTCAACATAGTTCATCGCACCACGCCATCTCGATATGTTAGCTTAACATTCTACAACTATGGTTGATTACAACACACAGTCCTACTATATGGATTAATATTTCACATATATGTTCCAAATTTTCAAGAGTATGATTTGCACCATTTCAACGTAATGTGTCACAGCTTCTGTGGTAAAGTTTAAAGGCCAAGAGTAAGCAAGCCATCCAAGCACCCAACCTCTGCTACCAGAAAAGCAGATGATCAACCCTGGCCAACCCTGTCTTTTGTGGCACTGGCACGCACAGACTCTTGGACCAAGTGCGATGTTTTTTTTCTGAGCGTGCTTGTGTGTGTGTGAGTGTGCTTTTGGCAGAGTGCGGCAGGGCTGCGTGGTTGTCCTACCATGCTTTTGGGACACTTGCACATCTCAGCAGATTCATGCACTTGCAGCACTGTCTACAGGATTTCGCGCAAGCAATCTTTCAAGCATGGTTGCTCGGTCTCCTTGCCATCGCCAGTCTGACGGTTTACGCCACAGGCGAAGTATCAGACTGCAAAGCTATACAGAATTCAACAGATCCGAGCCACAGATAGTAGCTACAAGTCTTGAAATGTAGTCAAGTGTTCAAGAATAGAGTCTAGCGCGCCCATTGGCACGCAACAAAAATGCTGCGATCTGAAAGTGGGCTGGTCAATACCACAAGCACTGAGGTCACATTGAGGTCACATGCAGTGCACTTGCTAACACGAGATGACCTGCCAGTGACCTCAAAGTGATGATTCTGGCACTTTGGATCAGCTCTTTTGGACAAGCCCATCAGTTCGTATTTCCTTCTCGAAATGGAATCTCGCAAACAGGCTGCAGTGGAAAGGTCACGTCTGCCACCCACCTCCTGTCCACTGGTGGGCGCGAGCCCTTGGGCTTAAGGTCCTCGCGCAAACCCTCATCGTACATTGCCTGGCAGGTTCTGTCAAAGGCCTGAGCTGACAACTTGCAGCACTTCAAGTCTACGTGCCAGTTCACCTCGGCCGGTGAGCAAACATTGTCGTTGTAGCTTGAGCCGGTGGTGGATCCCACATACTTTACCGCCTGGCCGGCTGACGGCGAGCGCCACTTCGTGAGGAAGTCCGCATAGTCTGCCTCAATCTTGGCAGCAGTGTCGAGGGAGGCGTTGTTATAGATGAGGCACACCTGGCCACGCACAACGACGTCCGCGTTGACGGTACGAGCAAAGGCGCCGCCCAAGCCATCAGCGATTCCAAGCTCGCCCTCGCTGCCGTCGTCCGCCAATTGGCCCGGAGCACCGCTCGAGAAGACCCAATGGAACTCATAGGTGAGGCCCACGGAGACATTCTTACAATGCTGGAAGTTGTAAGGTGCCTTCTCCGCAGGAGAAAGGGCGTCGGGATTGCAGAAGAGACCCGGAGCGACCGTGCTCGCAAGATCTCCCGATGGAGGAGCTTGGTCGTACTCGCCGACGTTCTTGTGCTCAGCGCCCAAGTGGAAATGAAGGTTTGCCTGCAGAAAGTTCCGCCGCTCTTCCTCGCCGTAAGGCTCGTACCTGGTCGCCAGATCTCCAGTGTAGCCTGGAGTCACATCCCTGGGCGACTGTGGCTCGGCATCTGTGCAGGCAAGGTCAACAGATTTGACCACGCCCACCAGAGCAAGAAAACAAACTCTCAGCCAGGCCATGGCTCCAACAAGATGTAGGGCTTTGATCGTGCGCCGGGCCCCTGGAAACTGCAGCAATTACATGAATGACAGTCGCACGACACGAGACACTGGGCATTCAGTCCTGAGTATGCCAAAATTACATAAGCCATCCAAAACGCGACTGCTCACGCATCTACACCCCAAGTTCTGAAACGTCAAGTGTCTTCGGCTTTTGTTTGGCCTCTTTTGTTTCCGTCTTGGCCCTGTACAGTCCGGCGCTTTGCAAAGCATGTGTTGGGGAACTGCTCGGAACCATCGTAAGCTCCAAACGCGGCGAATAATCCCAACTCTGACGCTTACCTTTGTTGCAGAGTTCGGAGTGTAGCCACCTGTGAGAAATGTCGCCAGAAGCAATACCATTGCCAAACTAATCTCCGCGCCTCTTGTGAGCATTGCTCGGCAGTGAGGGGGTCAATCCTCCCAAGGCAAGGGTTGCAATCCATGTTTCCTGCTGCTTGTTGGATTTGTCCGCCTGTCCTTTCCAACCACGAAGTGAAAGACACTGCCCTGGATGCTGCGGCCCCTGCTGCGATAGTTCGAGTCCAACGCCACGCAAAGCTTATGGAGAGCAAATGACTTTCACTCGCCTCGTTCTTTGTCTATTTTTGTCTGTCTCTCTCTCTCTCTCGCTCTCGCCTCTCTCTCTCTCTCTCTCTCTCTCTCTCACTCTCTCTTTCTTTCCTCCGGTCAAACTGCCTGCAGTCTCTTGTGAGGCAGCTTTCAACTCAGCCCCAATACCACGCAGCAATGCCTGTCAGGCAAAAAACAGTCAAACAAGGCTTGCGGCAAGCACATCAGCAAACTTCACACACCTTTTGAATCATACAGTACCAGTTCTAAACTCATTCTTCTTGGTCCTATACGCAAACCAAAGCGACCGCAGGGCCCTGTATTTAATCCGCCGAACCCTTCTTCTCCAAGGGGGAGGCGCACGGGAAGGGTGGTGCAGTACAAGTCCAAGGCTACTGGGAAAAATGAGCATAACTACTCGCAGGACAATCTTTGTCATCATCATCGTAATCTTTGAGGCCAGCGCATGTCTACTGGCAGGAGTAACCAGGTTTGTTCATCACGGATATCATCAGCATCTCATCATCATCACCTTTTTCGTCATCGTCCATCACTTTCTTCGTCATCGTCCTCATCTGTTCATACACGTTTCAAAACTGACGTTCGCCCCGATTGGACATGCAGCCGATGCGTAGTCACGCTTATCATCATGACTGCTGGTGAAGCTGAGGATGCGTCGTGATGATTATCATCCGATTTGAGATGCAAGAGATGCGTGGACATGATTGTCATCATGATTGATATCATCACCTTCTTTGTCATCGTCCTCATCTTTTGCATATATTCGGCCCGATTGGAGATGCAGGCGATGCGTAGTCATGCTTATCATGATGACTGCAGGTGATGCTGAGGATGCGTCGTGATGATTCTCATCCGATTTGAGATGCAAGAGATGCGTGGACATGATTATCATCATGATTGATATCATCACCTTCTTTGTCATCGTCCTCATCTTTTTCATATACGTTTCAAAACTGACGTTCGGCCCGATTGGAGATGCAGCCGGTGCGTAGTCATACTTATCATCATGACTGCTGGTGATGCTGAGGATGCGTCGTGATGATTATCATCCGGTTTGAGATGCAAGAAATGCGTGGACATGATTATCATCATGGTTGATATCATCACCTTCTTCGTCATCGTCCTCATCTTTTTCATATACGTTTCAAATGCAGCCGGTGCGTAGTCACGCTTATCATCATGACTGCTGGTGATGCTGAGGATGCCTCGTGATGATTATCATCCGATTTGAGATGCAAGAGACGCGTGGACATGATTATCATCATGACTGATATCATCACCTTCTTCGTCATCGTCCTCATCTTTTTCATATACGTTTCAAAAAGTGACGTTCGGCCCGATTGGAGATGCAGCCGATGCGTAGTCACGCATATCATCATGACTGCGGGTGAAGCTGAGGATGCGTCGTGATGATTATCATCCGATTTGAGATGCAAGAGATGCGTGGACATGATTGTCATCATGATTGATATCATCACCTTCTTCGTCATCGTCCTCATCTTTGTCATATACGTTTCAAAAGTGATATTCAGCCGATGCGTAGTCACGCTTATCATCATGACTGCTGGTGATGCTGAGCACGCGTCGTGATGATTACCATCCGATGTGAGATGAAAAAGAGTGGACATGATTATCATCAAGATTCATATCATCACCTTCTTCGTCATCGTCCTGACCCTTTTCATATACGTTTCAAAAGTGACGTTCGACCCGCTTGGAGATGCAGCCTGTGCGTAGTCACGCTTATCGTCATGACTGCTGGTGATGCTGAGGATGCGTCGTGATGATTATCATCCGATTTGAGATGCAAGAGATGCGTGGGCATGATTATCATCATCATAATCTTTGAGGCCAGCATATGACTACTGGCAGGATCGCCAAGGTTTGTTCATCAGTCTCATCATCATCACCTTCTTCCTCATCGTCCTCATCTTTTTCACACACGTTGCAAAACTGACGTTCGGCCCATTGGAGATGCAGCCGATGCGTAGTCATGCTTATCATCATGACTGCTGGTGATGCCGAGGACGCGTCGTGATGATTATCATCCGCTTTGGGATGCAAGAGATACGTGGGCATGATTATCATCATGATTGATATCATCAACTTGTTCGTCATCGTCCTCATCTTTTCCATATACGTTTCAAAAGTGACATTCGGCCCGATTGGAGATGCAGCCGATGCATAATCACGCTTATCACCATGACTGCTGGTGATGCTGAGGATGCGTCGTGATGATTATCATCCGGCTTGAGATGCAAGAGATGCGTGGACATGATTATTATCACCATCATAATCTTTGAGGCCAGCGTATGACTACTGGCAGGATAAACCAGGTTTGTTCATCATTCTCATCATCATCACCTTCTTCGTCATCCTCCTCATCTTTTTCATATACGTTTCAAAAGTGACGTCGCGTAGTCATGCTTTTCATCATGACTGCTGCTGATGCTGAGGATGCGTCGTGATGATTATCATCCGATTTGAGACGCAGGAGATGCGTGGGCATGATTATCATCATGATTGATATCATCACCTTCTTCGTCGTCGTCCTCATCTTTTTCATATACGTTTCAAAAAGTGACGTTCGATTCGATTGGACATGCAGCCGATGCGTAGTCACGCTTATCATCATGACTGCTGGTGATGCTGAGGATGCGTCGTGAGGATTATCATCCGATGTGAGATGCAAGAGATGCGTGGACATGATTATTATCATCATAATTCACCTTCTTCCTCACCGTCCTCATCTTTTTCGTATATGTTTCAACACAGAGACGTTCGGCCCGATTGGAGATGCAGCCGATGCGTAGTCATGCTTATCATCATGACTGCTGGTGATGCTGAGGAGGGTCGTGATGATTATCATCCGATTTGAGATGCAAGAGATGCGTGGACACGATTATTATCACGATTGATATCATCACCTTCTTCGTCATCGTCCTCATCTTTTTTATACACGTTTGAAAAGTGACGTTCGACCGGTTGGAGATGCCCGATGCGTAGTCAGGATGCGTTACGTTATCATCATCGTAATCGTCAGCATCATCAAAACTCGTAATCTTTGAGGCCAGCATTTGACTACTGGCAGGATCAACCAGCTTTCTCGATCACGCCGTCATCATCAAGGCGCTCATCATCATGACCTTCTTCGTCATCGTCCTCATCTTTTTCTTGGATGCAGACTGTCATCATGCTGAGGATGCTGAGGATACCGCTATTGCTTCTCATTTTGTGCAAGCAATGGGCTTTGGAAGGGCTACAGGGTGTTAATGAGGCGACCGCTGCGGGCCCGGAAACTTTCCCAAATTTTCCGGGCCCACAGCGACAGTTCGAGGCATCAGGGGTATGTGCAGCCAACTCATGAAGATAAATAGTTCTTGCGTACCAGCTGCGTCCAGTGAGCGACGCTTTGAAGATAAATAATCATTGAATACCAGCTGCGTCCGGTGAGCCACACTGCGACATAGCTTCTGCATGGAGATATATCTGTTTCTTCCACAACGATATTGCACGGCCTTTGCCTGGATATCAAGCGCTGAGAGGTCTTGCAGCGAGCTTTCTACTTTGGCGTTTGTGGCTTCTGTTGTCGGGTTTTTGCTGCTTGCAAAACAGTGGGGTTTCCGCCAAACCCGTCTCAAAGCTGTACTTGTTGCATCGTAGAGGGGCTTCTACTTATTCTACTTAGTGCGCTGTAGGACTTTGACTTTTTTCCACCAAACCCACTTCAAAGTTGTACTTGTTGCATGGCAGGGGGGGGGGGGGGAAATAGCAGCCAAGGTGGCTTTTGGCAACTGCTCGTGACACCCTGAATCGATTCAGTTTCAGCGCTGGCACCTAAACGATAACCGGAAAGATAGCTGACGATAACCAAATCATTAGCGAATGTGCTTGGTTGTTGGCGTAGAGCAGCTCCTCTTTGGGCAGCTTTGTGGCCCAAACGTGTGGTCAGCCAGATGCCTTCGGCCATGGAAAAGAGCATACCCACTGGCCACATGCACGCGAGGTCGCCCACGCCGACTGTAAATGCGTGAGGTCAACCGTGAAGATACAGGCTGGCCGCTGTGAAGACGGCAAATACGATAACCAGCCAGATCAGCAGCCAGATCTGTGGCGTGCTCTATTGCTACCACTTGAAGACACCCGAAGGTTGGAGCGAAGGTGTGATATAAAGTGAGTGGGCACAGAGTTGGTGTTTGCTAGGCCCTCTGCAAGCGCACACCACAGAAAGAGAATATGAGTGCTTTTCGTGACCATGTTCCATAACAATACGGCCTGTGCGTTCCCAGAAGACAGGGAGAGAATTTCTGCTCTGCATGACAAGGCAAGATACTGCAAGCCGTAAGCCCTCACAATGCCAATAACTCTCTGCTAGATGCAGATCGATTCAAAACCGCTGCACAAGGCAAGAGCTGCGCCGCCCGCCTGTCCGGCAATCTCTTGGTGGTTTCTGTTTCGCAGGGTGCTTTGGCGCATTGTGCCAGGTTGCCGAAAGTCCTGCCCACAGAGAAGGACTTGCGTTCGCAGTCTGTCCCGGGCTAGCCCTTCCCTTCTTTCCTGCAAGCGTCGTCGCTGCTGCTTGGCCTCCCTCGCATTTCTCCAACCAGGCGCCAAACCTCTGCTAGGATGCTCTGCTTTCGTTTCGCGCGTGTTCTTGCGAGTCGCACCGTGCTGCTACGGGCTATTCGTTTCAAGTCGCGCTCCGTCAGACATGCGTCGCATATCTGATCGCCGTGCTGGGTACCACGTCGGTGTTTCGCGCAAAGCACCTCTTTGGTCGCAACGTGGCGCAGCTTGCGCGTGTCCAGGAGCCTCGCTCTGTGCGAGCGCAGGTCTTGCACGTGCGTCGGCATAGCCTCCTCGCGCGCCAAGCAGCCGCACTGAACTCTGCTTCTTCTCTTAGCGCCCCACACTTTTGCTCTCGCTTCCTTTCATTGCAGTTCAGACACACGCGTCGCAGCGTCGTCCTGTTGCGTTGCCATTTGCTGTGGAAGGCGGCTGTGGGCAGCTGCCACGGATGGTTGGTTGCTTTGTTCATGCTTTCCAACACATTCCTGACAGACGCGGCTCGCCTCATCGCGCTTCCACTGACCCGCTGTACCCGCATAGCTCCTTGCGTTCCCGGCACTCGCTGCACGGCTTTTCGATGATATACTCTTGCCGGACCTTCTCCCAGTCCAGCGCTTCTCCTCTCCATACTCGGAGCAGCAGGCTTCGCCCCACGTCTTCCCCGCGCTGGAAAGGCGCCAGGGCAAAGGGGCGAAATATGAGCAGGCGTTCTCGACTCTCCGCGCGCAACGTAACAAGTCAAGTGGGTCGTCTCCCGCTCGAATCGCAATGTCTGCGATGGCGCCTTCTTGCATGGTGAGGCCCTGCCCTGCGTGAGCAGTGATCGCGAAATACGGAAACAGTGGAAGCTGTCTCCGCGACAGACGCTGCAAACAAGTGCCACTGGAAGGACGCGGCTGGTAGTCTTGTCCAGAAGCGGACTTCTCCGTCCTGTTTGCTGGGCTCGGCATTTGGGGCGTCGTGCGAGCCACAAATTCGTCCGGAGCACCCACGCAGCACACCCCTCGCTCGATCCAGGTGGTCTGTGGCAGCCAATGCAGAGTGGCAGTGTGCCGTAGAGTTCACGTGGTATTGCACAGGTCGACTCGTGGAACTCTGATTGAAAGTGTGGGTCGCTCTCTGCTATGGCGACGAGCGCTTTTTAGCGCCGCTCTTCGCGACACTTGCCACATTCTTCGCGCAGGATGCGCGTTGGGTCTGCGTGCTCTGTCTGTAGCTGTTCGCAGTGTTCGTTGCCGCAAGCTGCGTGTACGCTTTGCCAGCTGCCGGGGACGGATGTGGGCTGTCCGTGCAAGAACGCGTGCGTTGACACTGACAGCCTTCCATGTCGGAACTCTTCCTGCACTTCTCGCAGCCACTCGTCCTGTGTGCGCTCGCACGCAACAAGTGACTCCTTGGATGCCGTTTTTCGGCCCGCCCCAGATCAACTGCTGGCCATAGGCCGCGTGCGGTAGCTTCGTGCTCACGCCCTTGCTGCGCAGCACCTGAGCTGGGATTGCTCCCAGGAAGGTGCCGCGCGGCGGCGCGTTTAGCCCCCGAAAGATCGAGCTGTTGCGCAGAGGCATCTTGGACTAGCTCCCGGCAGCGGAGCTCCAGGCGCGCGAGCAGCTCTGCGCATACCATACTCAACTCGTCCAGCAGCAGCCATAGCCATTGTGTCGCAGCCGCGATCAGTTCTGCTAGGCGTTTGAAGCCTATGCCCGTTTCCTCTCCGCGGTTGTTCAGGCCAACTGCGTGATGAGTTGTGTCGCCGTCTAGCTGGTTTGCCATGACTGCCTGCAGAGCGACGACTTTGTGCTGCGTTCCGTGCTGCCATTGCAAGACGCCGTGAAACAGTTCTGCGCGGATCAGTCTCAATACATGCGACTTTCCCGTGCCCGGGCCTCCGTGTAGAGCCCACCGTTCTCGGCTTCGCCCGTTTTTTCTTCTTCTATGACCCGCGCTGCTACTGTGCGAACAAAGTCAAGTTGCTCTGGGTTCAAAAACGCCTTGCCGGCGCTGTCGCAGACGGGCTTTTGGTGCTTTCGTCGCGCTGTCTTGAGCAGCTGTTGTGCGTCGCTGTGCGCGAAGGGGTTTCTGCCGTCTGCCGGCGTCCTTTCGAAACTTGCCCAGGCTGTGTTCGCCCGCTCGCACGCGGCGACGGTGAGGTCCTCCGACGCCAGTTTGCGATTCGTGCCAGCAGCAATCTCTCGCGCGGGCGGCTCTATGCCTCCTAAAGTTTTTTACACTAAGAGCCAATGCCGTGTCTGCGTCGTCGTCGTCGCTGTCTTTGCTGGGACGGACGCGATGCACGGACAGAAAGTTGCCTACGTGGCGCATGGTTTCCTCGCAGTTGATGACGCGCAGCCACCGCCGCAAGGCTTCGTCCCATGCTTCGTTCACGCCCCTCAGGCGGCTTGCGAGCGGCACCTGTAGTGTCCAAGGACGAAAATACGCCTCGCACAGAGCTGCGTTGTACTCCGCGCTCTCTGGCCCGCGCCGAGGCCGAGGCGCGGCGTCGAAGCGCGGGCACTGCGGGCGACGTCGACGTTTGACATACCATGCGTGCTGCAAGGCTGCTGTGCTGCGCAGTTAGCGAAATACTCGCAGTTCGGCTTGGAGTTGAACTTGTTAGTGTAGTCTGCACCGGGCTTCAAGTGCGCTACTTTGTTGGCGTTTTCCAGTTTCTTGGCGCCGGCGGCTGTCAGGTTGACATCCCACGCGTCTGCTGGGAGTGCTTGCCAAGCCTGCCAAGTGTACGGAACGCGCGTGGCAGCCATCTCCCAACACGTGACGAATTCATACGCGGATGCGTACCATAGATCGGCGCTCCGCAGTCGCAGTCCGTAGGCTTGCGCGCTGTCCAAGTCGCGCAGGTGCGTCGGACGCCGCCTGCGCGCCGCGGCGCGGGTTCCCGACCTTGTCGCTTCGTCACCTAGGTCGCTGCACGCCCGCTGCACCGGCGCCGTATGTAGAAACTCCCTACCAGGGAAACTCACAAAGTTAGTTGCGCTGAAGCGCTCGCTCGCGACAAACGCGTCTTCCACACGATTCGCACGCAAGTTACAGCACTCGACCTTGCAGTAGGCGTCGCTCAAGAACCGACCGTTGTGCCTCTTGCCGAGCCGCTCAACGCCGGCACCTGCCAAAGGAAGTGAAGTTCAAACCCCGGGCTTTGGCGAGCTTGAAAGATTTCAAAATTGGTCGAAATCATTCTGGCGCCACAGTCCCGCGCTAGTTTTGGATGCGTGTCGTAAACGTGTCTAAGTTAGATTTCGTGGCAGGCGCAGCAGCTTGGATGATTTTGGGCAAGCTTACTTCAGCACTTTCAAGCGTTTGGTTCAATTTCGTGGCAGGCTTGGCACTTTGGAGCTTTTCGTGCAAATTTCGTGGCAGGCGCAGTACTTTGGCGCCTGGGTGTAGATTTCGTGGCAGGCGCGTCACTTTGACTCAGCGAGATCGCTCTCGCTGTGGCGCGGTGCAGATTTTGAGAACGCGAAGTGAAAACTCTGCGCACTTTGGGTGGGTCGAATCGCTCTCGCTGTGGCGCGGTGCGCATTTTGAGTGCGCCTGTGTGTAGATTCCGTGGCAAGCACGTCACTTTGACTCAGCGAGATCGCTCTCGCTGTGGCGCGGCGCACATTTTGCGAACGCAGAACCCTCTGCGCCTTGGGTGGGTCAAATCGCTCTCGCTGCGGCGCGGTGCGCACTTTGAGCGTGCGAAGTGACCCTCTGCGCACTTTGGGTGGATCGAATCGCTCTCGCTGTGGCGCGGTGCACATTTGGGCGGGTCGAATCTCTCTCGCTGTGGCGCGGTGCGCATTTGAAGACAGAACTGTCGTTCAGAAGTGTCGATCGCAAGTGTCCAGTAGACATGTCGTTCAGAAGCGTCGATTAGGAGTGTGGTTCGGAAGTGTCGACAGAAGTGTTGCTTGGAAGTGTCGATCAGAAGTGTTGCTAGAAGTGTCGATCAGAAGCGTTGAACAGAAGTGTTGCTCAGACGTGTCCCTCACAAGTGCTGTCAGAAGTGTGGATCAGAAGTGTTGCTCAGAACTATAACTGTTGATCAGATCAGAAGTGTGGATGAGACGTCTTGCTCAGGAGTGTTGCCCAGAAGTGTTGCTGAAGTGTCGCTCAAAAGCGTTGCTTACATGTGCGTGTGTGTGTGTGTTTGCTCAGAAGTGTTGCTCGGAAGTGCCGATCAGAAGCATCGGTCAGAAGTGTTGCTCAGAACTGTCGATCAGAGGTGTCGGTCAGGGGTGTCGATCAGCAGTGTCGAATCAGAAGTGTTGCTCAAGACTGTTGCTCGGAAGTGTCGGTCGGAAGTGTTAATCTCAGCATTGTGGATCAGAAGTGTTGACCAGAAGTGTCGATCAGAAGTGTCGATCAGAAGTGTCGATCAGAAGTGTTGCTTAGAAGTGTCGATGAGCAGTGTGGACCAGAAGTGTTGGTCAGAAGTGTTGCTCCCTCAGAAGTGTTGCGCAAAAGTGTTGCTCTGAAGTATCGATCAGAAGTGTGGATTTGAAGCATCGATCAGAAGTGTTGCTCAGAACTGTCGATCGTGGTGTTGGGCAGAGGTGTCGATCAGCAGCGTCGAATCAGCAGTGTTGCTCTGAAATGTGTGTGACAAGTGTTGCTCAGAAGTGTGGCTCGGAAGTGTCGATCAGATGTGTCGCGCAGAAGTGTTGCTCGGAAGTGTCGCGCAGAAGTGTCACTTTGAAGTGTTGCTCAGAAGTTTCGCTCAGAAACTTGATCTCGGCAGTATTGCTCAGAAGTGCCGCTCAGAAGTGTCGATGAGCAGTGTGGATCAGAAGTGTTGACCAGATGCTCAGAAGTGTCGATCAGAAGTGTCGATCAGAAGTGCGGATCAGCTCAGAAGTGTCGATCAGAAGTGTCGCTCAGAAAAGTCGATCAAAAGTGTCGCTCAGAAGTGTCGATCAGAAGTGTCGCTCGGAAGTGTCGCGCAGAAGTGTCAGACTAAAGTGTTGCTCAGCAGTGTCGCACAGAAGTGTGAATTCAGCAGTGTTGCTCAGAAGTGTCGCTCGGAATTGTCGATGGGCAGTGTGAATCAGAAGTGTTGGTCAGAAGTGTCGCTCAGAAGTGTAGCTCCGAAGCATAGATCAAAAGATTTGTTCAAAAGTGTTGCTCGGAAGTGTCGGTTGGAAGTGTTGCTCAGAAGTGTCGATCAGAAGTGTGGGTCGGAAGTGTTGCTCGGAAGTGTTGATGAGAGGGTTCCTCAAAAGTGTCGACCAGAAGTGTCGATGAGAAGGGTTCCTCAAAAGTGTCGCTCAGAAGTGTCAATTCAGCAGTGTTGCTCAGAAGTGTCGTTCAGAAGTGTCGATGAGCAGTGTGGATCAGAAGTGTTGGTCAGAAGTGTTGCTCAGAACTGTCGGCGAGAAGTGTGGATCAGAAGTCTTGCTGATCAGTGTCAATCAGAATCAGCTCAAAGTGTCAGAAGTGTTCAGCAGTGTGCTCAGAAGTGTCAATCAGAAGTGTTGCTCAGAAAAGTCGATCAGAAAAAGTGTCGCTCAGAAGTGTTGCTCAGAAGTGTCGACCAGAAAAAGTGTGGTTCAAAGTGTTGCTCAGAAGTGTCAATCAGAAGTGTTGCTCAGAAAAGTCGATCAGAAAAAGTGTCGCTCAGAAGTGTTGCTCAGAAGTGTCGACCAGAAAAAGTGTGGTTCAGAAGTGTTGATCAGGTGTCGCTCAAAAGTGTCGCTCAGAAGTGTGAATCAGAAGCGTTGCTCAGAAAAGTCGATCAGAAAAAGTGTCTCTCAGAAGTGTTGCTCAGAAGTGTTGCTCAGAAGTGTCGCTCAGAAGTGTCAATGAGAAGTGTGGGTCGGAAATGTTGCTCAAGTGTTGATGAGAAGGGTTCCTCAAAAGTGTCGATCAGAAGTGTCGATCAGAAGTGTTGCTCAGAAGTGCCGCTCAGACGTGTCAATTCAGCAGTGTTGCTCAGAAGTGTCGTTCAGAAGTGTCGATGAGCAGTGTGGATCAGAAGTGTTGCTCAGAAAAGTCGGTCAGAAAAAGTGCCGCTCAGAATTACCCTAAGTCTGCGGGAATAATAAATTTACTATTTCAGTAAATCTACTAAAATCGAAGAATTTTCCATTGAAATTTACTATTTCTGCAAAATTAGCAAATTTTCACGGGATCTGAAAACCACAGCCAGAACGCCCCAAATGCGGCTCAAACATGAGAAGAAACCAGTGGAGGGAGTGCATGGGAACATGCATGTCAACGGCAAAAGAGTTCAGCTTCCCACTTCACAAGTAAGAACGAGCACGCTTGATGGTCCTGAGTCGGGCCTCCTGCGTTGCAAGTACAAGCACCAATATCTGCAAGTCTAACCTACACTGCACATGTCACAAGAAAAAATTTCTGTGTAAAACCAATAAGGCACCGGCAAGCACAAGTCACACGGAGGATGCCCCGCAAGTAATTTTTCATTTGTTTCGCGAAGCAGCCCGTTCAATTCTCAAGCAACGAAATCCTTGCAACTCACGCGGTGTTCCCTCGAAGCGCCGGCGCCAGCCGTTCTCTCGGTGAAACTAGGGCTTCGTTTTCATTCCACAGCTTCTGGAGCCGCTGCATTGTCGCCTCGCTCTTGTAACACCAAACGATGCTTGGGTGAACCCTGTGACTCCGTCAAGACAATTAGCGGGGGCGAGACAATTTTTTACCGTGAAAGTTAATTTTTCCCGTAGGCAGTTTTTTTGCCGCTGCCGTTTTCTTGGCGGCGTCATTCTCTTCGCAGCCTCCAGCCTCTGGTCGGGTCTTCCTCTTTGACAACCTCCTCCTCGCCAGCCTCCTCCCCTCCTCCTCAGCGGCAGCCATCGTGCTCCGGCTCCTTCCACTCCTCCTTCACCTCCTGCTTCTTGGGCTGAGCGCCCTTCTCCTTCGCGCCCTTCTCCTTCTTGGACGGAGTGTTCTTTTCCATCGGCTTGGAGGCGGGGCGCTTCATCCATGTTGTTGGCCTTGGCCTTCGCCTGAGCGTTTCCTTCGGGCTTAGGCTTTGGGCCTTTCCTTTGGCCTTCACCTTTGGCCTGGCATTTGCATCCACCGCCGCAGGCTCACTTGATTGGCCATCGCATTCACCGGTGTTGGATGCGTCCTCATCTGTGGGCGGCATAGCTCAGGGAGCAACGCGAGGGCACTCTTACAGGCAGCAGCTAGCAACAGGCAACGATGCAAATTAATGTTCGGCGATGACCCTGAAGCACATGTGTCACAAGTAACATTTGCGCAGGTCACAAGTACAGGTCACAAGTAATACATTTGCACAGGTCACAAGTAACATTTGCACAGGTCACAAGTAACATTTGCACAGATCACAAGTAACCTTTGCACAGGTCACAAGTAACATTTGCACAGGTCACAAGTAACATTTGCACAGGTCACAAGTAACATTTGCACAGGTCACAAGTAACATTTGCACAGATCACAAGTAACATTTGCACAGATCACAAGTAACCTTTGCACAGGTCACAAGTAACATTTGCACAGGTCACAAGCAACATTTGCACAGGTCACAAGTAACATTTGCACAGGTCACAAGTAACCTTTGCACAGGTCACAAGTAACCTTTGCACAGGTCACAAAAAACATTCGCACAGGTCACAAGTAACAGAATTCAGGACCTCCCGTTCAACAAGGACGTTCAACCATTGGTCATCCAAGATCCGCTAGTCCAAAAGTTTCAGAAGACGATGAAGCAGTAATGTCCGGGGACTGAAATCGATATCTTCAAACAAGATCCTAATGACTGGCGATGTCAGAACATGTGGAATGGTTGCAAGAAGTTGAGACAATTGTGCATCTCATCCACTCAGTATGATGCATGCACGGCATACGTCCATCGGCATTAACATGCCAATCACGTCACCTCCGGACGATGCGATCATATCCTTCTGGCAACCTGATCTGTTCATCAGTCATTCTCAGATGCGCCGGCTATCAAGCCGATGCCCATCGAGACGGATCCAACAGATCCAACGCATGAACCTCAACAACCTGACACACAGCAGCCACCTGATCAACCGGACCATCCCATGCCTGAGCACATGTCAGAGTCCGGATCCTCCACATCAGCCTGATCAAAATGATCCACCAGATCATCCCATGCCGCCAGCACCACGAGGTGTATCACCAGACAGTCCAGTACATCCACCGTTGCCGCCACACGACAAACCTGGCGGAGGAGATTCAGCGCTTAAACGGCAAAAACAGTCCATTTCATCCTCAAGCGGACTCAATCGACTGCGGATTTCTCTTTGCCGTCACAGTCGCAATCATCTCCGACTGTCGTGGTAACCTGCAATTCTAACGAATCATGATGAAGATCTTGAACTGCCAACACTTGAGCAAGAAGAAACAACTGCACCCGTGCAGGGCAGTCCATCCAAGAAGCAGAAAACTGGGAAGAAGAAGAAGCCAGATGACAATGATGAGTCACCTGAGCATTCTCCCAGAAATGAACCTGCATCTTCATCCACTTTCAATGCGAACAATCCAGTAAACTTGCCGGTGCAATCCGATAGTGAGGAAGAACTGATGAGATATACTGACCAAGAAGATGGAGAATCAGAAGGCTCTCAGAGGACCAGAGCTTACGATGATCACGAAGCTGATCTCGTTCTCGATGAGGCACACTGGTCATTCATGACAGCCGAGCAGAAGATCTGTGCGAATACCGGATCCTTTACGGCAACCCTGTCCTCCTTGGACGTGTGAAAGGGACCTTCAAACCATCGCCCCGATGCGGATTCTCTCATCAGAAACACACAGATAAGAATCATGTTGACCGGTTATGCAAGAACATGACCGACGATGACCGTGCACTCTTAGTCTTGCACTCATCCAAGCAAGAATCCTTGAAGGCTTCATCCACATCCGTACTCATTGGCAAGAAGCGGAAGGAAGCGACAGCCACTGAGACAAGAGCTTATCAGAAGCAATTCCTTGAAGCTAAGCTTCTTGAGTGCAAATCTTGGCTTGATAACGAAGTGTTCGACTTGGTCGACACATGCAAGACTCATGTCAGGAACTGGGTTACCGGTCGCTGGGTCCTTACCCTAAAGCGAGACAAGGATGGTAACTTCCTAAAGACCAAGGCTTGCTGGGTCCTCCAGGGCTTCCAAGACAAGCAGAAGAACGATCAGCAGACAGACAGTCCTGCTGCATCCAGGAGCGGCTTCCGCCTTGCAATCCAAGCAATAAAGGCTGGAATATTCCACATGGACTTGAAGACAGCATTCCTCCAAGGCGAAGCATACGATCAGACTCGTGACATCATTTGTCAGATCCCTCCTGAAATGGGATATCCACCACACATTGGAGCGCGCATGAAGAAGCCTGCCTACGGGCTAAATGACGCACCGCAGATGGTGGAACATTGATTCGGCACTCCGTTCGTACGGATTGGTGTCAACCAGGGCAGACCGTTGTACATATGTCTACTACGGCAAGCAGCTTCCGAAACCCGCATTGATGAGTCAAAAGAAATCATCCAATAGTTGCAGTTGATTACCTTATGGATCCTGTTTCCGGTAACAATGCAAAGAATCGACAAGTTCATGGAGCACTTTCTCTTCATGTTGATGATCTTCTTATGACGGGCGATGATGTGTTCGAGAAGGAAATCCTGGGACGACTTCGCAAGGGTTTTCAAGTTGGTTCCGAAGACAAAATGATTGCCTCTTCGTAGGACAACGCATCCAACGGAAGCAAGACGACAAGCATGGCTGGTACATCAGTGTCTATCAGAACGTTGCCATTGACGAACTTCAGGAGATCACCTTTGATAAATACCTGAAGGACGACACTCCTCTCACTCCACAAATGCATACTGCATACAGAAGTGTCTTAGGTCAGATCAATTGGTTACAATCGCGAACGCAATTCCACATTGGTTATCAATTCTCCAGGTGCGCATGCAAGGCATCATCTCCGACCATTGAGGACGTTCGCGCCATTAATAAGACAGTCAGAGCCATCAAAAGCATTCCGCTTAGTATGAGATTCTGACCCCTTCGTGGCAAGACACGCATAGTTGGTTATCCAGCTGCATCCTATCGCAACAATGAAGATAAGTCATCCCAACGTGCGCATGTTATATTTCTTGCAGAACAAAGAGATCTTCGCCAGGGCTCATCGAACTCGAGAGGCTCATTGGTGGACTATGAGACGCGCAAGATCACCGCCACAACCATGTCCACTACTGTTGCAGAATTGCACGGACTGATGGGTTGTTACGGTTCAGCATTATTTCTTCGCGGTCTCTGGTCAGACATAACAGGCGAAATCGCAGATGCACAAATCCGCACTGATGCGAATACTCTTGTCACAACAGCATCCACAACACATCAACCGGAACAGAAAGAAACAATGCATTTGATCCAAATGTTGAGAAAAGAAAGCAACAGCGGACAGATGCATGACCTTGTAAAGCAGACGAGCTCATCAAGGCCGTCCTCACCGGCAATCTCTTGAATGTTGATGCACATCCACCTTTCCGTACTGTGTTGCAGAACAAGGCATTTTTGGTTGAGGGGCTAGCACACAATACGAAGCACGGACCCGACATCATTGGCTTTGCAGGAGTCGGTGTAGCAGAACCCATGTTTGCTTATTGGGGAACCTGCGCATGATCCGCATGTCCACGAATTCTGATGCATGAGTTTTTCATTTTGCACATTTTCAATTCCTCAAATCCGTGATGCGTGTTTTTGCACTTGACCCATTTTGAATCTCAAGAAATATGTGTCTGCATCCGCAGCCACTTGGTTTACAACCATTCCGACCTTTGCAATCGTGTATGCTTGATCACCTCGAAGACATGCCGATTCTCAATATGATCTTTGGACGATCCGGCACTGCGGCTCCTTCGCCGAAGCCGCTAGTGAAGAGACGCGCATCTCCTTTGAAGGAATCCCCTGCTCGCGACGAGGAAGATGAGACATCCGACTGCCCCATGGAGCAGGTCGCCGATGAGAATCCATCCGCCTCTCAACAACCAGATAATGTCAACATGGAGCAGGCAGATTACGATCGAGATACCGACAACGATGATGATCCGGATGAAGAAGAGCAACCTCCCGCAGGAAATCCGAATGCCACATCAGAAACAGGTTCCGAACCACCACCACCGACATTGAGGCTTGTGTCACAGGCTAAGCCAGCACCAAAGAATACATTGGATGAGGAGACAGAATCCGACAACAATCCTGGTGAACGACCTGCGCTTCCAAGGCGACCAGCGATGTGGACAACTCTCACATCCAACGATCGGTGGTATACATCCGAAGAACCAGATACGGGCATCTACCTCCAGAGGATATCCGTGCATCCAGGACCTTTCTAGAATTCTCGACCCCTCACCTTCGTGGCCGAATACTACAGGGAGTGCTCTAGCATCCTCGACTCGTGTCCGGACTTCCACTTCATTCCTGAGCATGAACGAGAACCTGGAGCCAGGGCATTCTGGTTGAGAGCCAGATTCAATGATTACTGGCAGCCAACACTCCAAGGTGAAGGCCAACATGCAGAGAGACAATACATGGACTTCATCAAGAAGGTCTACAGTACCTGCTGCTATACCAACGCTCAGCCGGAAGATTTCGGAACCGACATCATCCCGATGGTACGCCACAACCGCATGATTGATCTTGACAGGACCGTCCAGAATGTTGAGAAGGTTTGCCGCTATTTCCACCCAAGGCAAAACAGATCACCGACCTCATCCTCTGGCGAATCGAGCGATTGAGCAGATTGTTTTCCGGATGCTTGCGACATGATCCAAATCAGGGCACCCACAGAGAATGCCGACGACAAGTGGAAATGAATCCTGACGGATCCGTTGAGCTCTACGATGCATTGGGATGCATTACACATGCGAGGAACTTCATGGGCAATAAGCCAGGACTTTTCCTGATGACTATGTTCCCGGATTATGGAAAGGCACGTTTCGAGATTGCTTTTGCGTATCCATCCGTGGACGGGTCATACAAGGAACGCAAGGACAAGGGATGCATTGTTCCTAGGAATCGATGGATCGACAACCTCACATCCAGATCCGCATATGATGCACTCAGGCCTGATGGCAGAGGATTCCTCAATGATCCAGAGATGGAGTTCTACGTGAGATGAAACAGCGGTCATACTCGACAAGTCGATCTCCAAGACTTTGGACGCCCCCTTTGGCCTGGACAGGCGTGAACCTCGTCAAGAAGAACCGGACTACGATCTTCCAACAGAATCCATTCCTCCAAGTCCGCATCCTTCAAGATCCGACGCGCCCCATGAAGATGAAGGCACAGCCCAGGCAAAATCCAGAATGCGAAGGCCGGCACCACCATCCATTGAAGAAGAGAGAAAGATCAAGCTGTTCGCGAAGAAGCCGCTCACGTTCATGTTCCATGCGAGATCAGCTGATCAGCATCATGGAGAACGGGCTCAAATCTGGGAAACCCCAGTCAAACCCTCCGGGGAGCGTGCGCATCCACATGGCATGCATCGACGACGTTATCCTCGACGACGACGCGCCAGAAGCAGCATTGGCACATGTGCCAACAGGAAGAGATGCATTGTTGATCCTTGCATTCCTCAAGGACCAGGACTACGGCATCCGACTCTCCGAAGAGCGAACAGCGTTGACAGGACAAACCATCGAGGCGAAGAATATTGTTGCAGCATTTGATCCTGATGGGAACATTATGATGAGCAACAACTGGATCATGAAGAAGTCTCTCACTCGTGAAGACGTTGAGATGTACGACACCAAGATCCATGAATTCGCCGATGCCTTCTTCAACTATGTGAATACCGACCAACAAAGCAAGGAAAAGTCCGAAAAAGATACATCCACAGAGGCCAAGAAGCGACGGCACTCCACCGATCAGGACGAAAATGATGAGGAGAACATGGAACCCTCCGGGGAGAGATCCGTCAAGCCGAAGGTCACCATGGAGTATCACAATCCCAAGCAACTAGAAGAGTTCATCAAGGAATTCAAGGTGACATACCTTGAAATGGGTATGTGTTTTTTTGACGTGGCCGTGCCGGGAGGTTGGTATAAGGGGTATGAATCGCAGGTATGGTTCGGAGTATGGCTCGCGGGTATGATTCGGGGTATGGCTCGCGCGCCTCTGATCTCTTGCTTTGTGGCTTTGGACACTGCAAAGCTCCCGTGCGCTGGCAACTGGATAGCCGTAAGAATTTGGACCGCTGAGTTGCTACAAGCCAGCCTGGGGCGCTTGTGAGTGGCCTGAACTAGACAGCTGCCACTCTGCGTGAGTGGGTTAGCGAAAGCTGCTGCGCTAGGTGGAAGGCGCAGAGCCACTGCCTGAGGCGACCTCCACTTGGAGTTCAAGCGACCCGCGTGCTCACAGACCCAAGCAAGCGTTGCTTAAGGGGAAGCGCCGCTGCCCAGTCAGGCCCGCCACCCGCACCAGTCACGAACCAGCGTAAGGGCAAGACAGCGTGACATCCTCAAACAGCAGCCGCGCAAAGTGGGCCTCTCACAGGTGGTGTACCGTGTCGCGCTTGATACATCGCAGTAAGCCTTCCGAACCCACCTTCTGGCGAACTTCTGCGAAAAGAGCCGCGAGCTGGTTCCTGCAGTGCTTCTCTTTGAGTTTTGTGTCTTCTGAGGATTTGGGCGGCATAGCTTCGCTAGTACTGCCCAGAGCGCAAGAGGCTCTTGGCTGCAAATGGCAGCAGAAGGGTATGAATCGGGGTATGAATCGGGTATGAATCGGGGGTATGAATCGGGGGACAGATTTTTTTCGACCGGAAAGACACCAAGAGTACCCCAGAAGCACGCCCAGGACAGACAGCTGTTTCCACCGCGTCGGACAGACTGATCGGACAGACTGCAGGAAGAAAGCTCCAAGTTTTAAGCTCAGCAGCGGCACCCCCCGGCCACAGCGCCCTGCAACTCCCAGCGTTTTAGGCGCGGGCCTCACGATCCACGGCGCCAGCTTGAGGAAGTAGAGCGTGAGCTCCACCCTATCCTCATCCTCGTCATCCTCGGCCGGGCGGGGCAGCAGGAGCTGGAAGCTGACCTTGGCGAGGAAGGGCAGCCGAATGGCCAGCAGGTCCCGGAGCTGGTCCACCAGCAGCCGCAGGGCATCAATGGTGAAGACCTGCGGAAGAGGGCGCAGCCGCAGCTCGCGGGTCCAAGCGGGGCCCCGTGCTGCACCCCCCCGCCACAGCACCACGGATGCTACAAACAACTCTAGTACCAGGACATCCGCAGGATTGCTCTAAACTCCATCCATTGGCACTTTCCATTGAAAATTGCAAGACGAGACCGAGGTGGGTAACCGAGTGTCAAGGAACACCACTTGAGCCAAAAGGCCCCCCACGAGTAACCAGTGAGTGTGTGTGTGTGAGTGGACATGTCAACTGTACTTGGCCCCATGACATCAGAGCCCAACCATGCAAGCATCGCAGACTCAACAATAGACCACAAGGGAACCAGGTATTACCTCGGAGTCCCTACCCCCTGGCCACATGTCAAGCTCTCTAACACTGTTTCTTGACAAGACCCCCTTCTTCACTTGAAGTTAAGCCCCCTATAGCTTCCAGCTATCCATGGATCACATGCAAATGCCACAGTTCTTGTGTTTTTTAAGGGGTATGACTCGGGGTATGGTTCGGGGGTATGGTTCGGGGTATGATTCGGGGGTATGGCTCGCCCAAGCCCCACCTCCCACGAAGACTAAAGAACTGACACGGTAAAAAAACACAGACCCAAATGGACATGACCAAGAAGGACGCCGAGGAAGTGCTCAACGAGACCAAAAAGGAACTTCACCCGCTTCATGGAGAAGTACGACAGGGATCCACAGAGTGCTCATCCCGAATTGACAGAATGCGAGCAAGCTTCATTGGCACATGTTGATCAACCTCGAGGAAGAAGAATTCTATTTCCACCACCGAGGAGAATGGCCATCCATGGAAGAGTTCAGGAAGGCGCAGCCAGCATCAGGATATCCGATCAAGCTTCCATTTGGATTGAAGAAGCTCAGGACATATCACAAACCAGAGGTCATCCAGGCATTTGCTCACACCCTGGGATCGCTGCTGCAACCAACTGACCGTCCTCCTGTGGACCATCTCAAGGCACATGAGTTCACCTCATCCATAACGATCCAAACCAATCGCATGCTTTGTCCGCGGCGGACCTTCTGAAAGAGTGGAACTATTGGCACGACACATTTCCACAAAGAGTCAAAACTGGGGAACTACATTCGGTATGTTCAGATGCTTCTTCGGAACCGAGAACCATTGCACTGATGCCGAACACGACATCCCGACCTATGTCTGCCTGGCAACCACAGGAACATCCATGTTCAGGGAATCCAAGAAATACATTGGACCGAGGTTGCCGCCACGCACACTTGTCCAAGGACATGGGCGCAACAAGGAAATTGTCGTCATCCACATCGAGCAGGGTGATGAATTTCGTGGTGTGTTTCCAAAGTCATCCAATGATTCACTCCTCGAATTCGACAGCCGCTCCCACACGCTACCATTGGAGTTTTTCACATCCATCCATCAATCAGCCATGGAGCAGCACGGGACGATTTTCAAACCGAATCATGCTGCTCGTGACATTGTATCAATGCGATGCGATCATCGGAGACGCCAACAAGTCCGCGAACACCTACAGCAAACTCCAACAGGTCTACAATCCGGCCAACGGTCTCATGAATATCCTCATGAAGGCATACCAGAGATTGTGGAATGAAACGGAGAACTTGCCACTCGTGGACAGAATGGAATATGCAATGGAGACTTCCTGCACCCTGAAATCCATCGTCCGTCATCACCTCTACATGAAGACTGGATCCGGGTTTGATCGAACATTCCCAGATGTCATGATGACTTTCGTATTGCAGGATTTCCGGGAGGAAGAGCTGGACGCAATGAAAGATGATCAACTGGACACCATGCGGAACGATCCTACGACTGCCATTTTTGACTATCAGGTCTCATCCGTGGAACGTTTCAAGCACGTGAACAACAAGATGTTCATGAATGGCTCTCAAGATTCCGACTCACACAGTCCGCTGATGGTCTACATCCGCAGCAGATCGATCTGCCACCAAGCAGCGAAACTTTGAGCGATCCAAGGAGTACTTCAAGAAGAAGCAATCCTGGACTCAGCAAGAGTATAAGGAACACAACAAGCAGCAGTGGGGCAGTCAGAAGCAGTGGAAGGACTACAGCGACTCGACCTGGCACGACTACAGAGACTACGGCAGCCAATCCGACAGCAGCTATCGGTGGAACCGTTGACCATCTGATGAAGCTGCCACCTCTAACATCCATTCGACCTCCTTTGGTCTGAGTGCCGCCAAGGAAAGAAGTTTTTCTGAAGCTCGACTGAGAGAACACCCGAAATCGGCACTACGAATTTCAACCGAATTGATCCTCACCGCCAACAAGACTATTCAGTGAGAGATCAATATTTTCACATCCGTCCCGCATGTACATAGCGTTGTACATCATCTTTTAGATACATCTAGGTATCTCACAGAATCAGTACAGACTGTTTTCCATTTTGCAATTCAAGACATTTCATCCGCGCAGAAAACAGGATGAATCCAGTATTTCAATTGACAAGATATATCCACTGTCTGTCACAAGTGATATACACATGGCTACAGCATAAATCAAGGCTACGGCCAAAGGCCAAGAAGCCAAAGATATTTCATATCTAGTGCCGGCGATCAAAAGAAATTTGTGTCTGTTTTTGCGTCTGTTTCTGACCAATGTTGATCGCCCGCAACCATTTGGCTCAAGGCCCTTCTGTACCATAGCAATACTCATGGTTGCGTGACAAAGGAACCTTTGCAGGCCGCTTACAGGATTATACAACAATACAATCCACCAGGGACAATCCATCCTCCAATCATCCATATTGGCATATTGGGCTCTCTCCGGAATAGATCCAACATAAGCGACCTCTTCTACCACAGGGTACCGCAGTTCCCTTCTGGGATAGGCACCCCCGGTGGTGGGTTCAGGGGGGGCGGCAGCCCCCCCCCATGATGTTCGAAGAAGTGATGATTCAGCAAAGGGTGGTGATGATCGAAGAAGTGACGATTCAGCAAAGGGTGCGGTAATCTCTGCAAACATTCTGAAAATCAGCGGGGGGGTTGGCAGGGGGGGGCAGGCTCCATGATGCTCGAAGAAGTGGTGATTTCGCGGCAGGTGCAATACTTTCGCAAGGTGCGGTCCAGATTTCGCGGCAGGCGCAGCACTTTCGCAAGAGGTACCAATTTTGCGGCAGGCGCAGCACTTTCGCGAGGCGCGGTGCCGAGTTTGACGCAGGCGCAGCATTAAATCAGCGGGGGGGTTGGGGGGGCGGCAGCCCCCCCCCCCCATGATGTTCGAGGAAGTGAAGATTCAACAAAAGGTGGTGATGATCGAAGAAGTGATGATGCAGCAAAGGGTGCGGTAATCTCTGCAAACATTCTGAAAATCAGCGGGGGGGTTGGGGATGGTGGCAGCCCCCCCATGATGCTCGAAGAAGTGATGATTCAGCAAAGGGTGCGTTACTCACTGTCAACCTTCTACAATCAGCGGGGTGGTTGGGGGGGTTCCTTCCTTCCTTCCTTCCTTCCTTCCTTCCTTCCTTCCTTCCTTCCTTCCTTCCTTCCTTCCTTCCTTCCTTCCTTCCTTCTCCCCATAGGAATGAGCATAGTTTTTTTGATGCCTAAAAAGTTTTTTTGATGCCTATCCCTTGCTGACGTGGCTCACAGGGCTCGCGTAGTAGTACTCGTCGTAGGAGCACTCATCATGCCCGCCACGCGGCCAATCTCTTCGTCCTCCCAGTTGTCCTCCTCGCCATCAAATGCGGCAGCGGCCTAGTGCAAGCAGGTGCCTCAGGTGCCTCAGTGACAGGCTTGCCGCAAGTAATGCTGCTGAAGTAGCACAAGTAAAGTGAGAACCTGTCACACTCAAGTGTTGGTCGCGAAAAAAAGACAAGCGCTATCTCATAGCAAGCAGCTCGCAATTGCGCAGAAAATAGCCTTCCTGTCCCAGCAGTGGCAACTGTTGTTTGGGTTGAACAATGATAAGAACACACTTGTTGCTGGCACGACACCTTGGGCGGCGCCCACTTGGGCATAGCACCAGTGACACAGTGAGTCGGTGGTGGTGGCGGTGGCAATGACGCAGGTAAGGCAGAGGGAGCCGGCAGCGGGTGCTTGGGAGGCGTTGCAGGGGCCGGCGGCGGGTGCTTGGAGGCCTTGCAGGGGCCGGCACAGGCACAAGTAAACGCGCCACATCTCGTCCTCGAGCCGGGGGCGGCAGCGCTATCGACGGCTCCAACGGCCGGCCCGAGCTGCTAAGTTGCTCCTGATGCGGAGTTGCCCAAATCTGCTCCTGCAAAGGATTCAAATGATTTTCAATGCCGAGTCCATCAAGTTTCTCAAGGAAAAGTCTAACACCACGTAAGTCACAAGTACTCGCAAGTAAACCGCCTCGAATTACGGGAGATACGGCGGCGCATGACAAGTGCATGATCAAACATGTGCAAACGTGGTTCAAAGCACCTGACGAGTTCTTGCTTAAAAAAAGGTATCAATATTTCAATGTGCTTCAAAACGCATGCCTGGTGAACACCAATCTGCAAACGCGAGCCCCGTCAGCGACGAACACTTCTGCCAAGGCGCATCCCCGAACGAGAGAAACATGCTCATGTGCTCCCCCTCGTCGCGGCTGTCGCTCCAGCGCCTCCTGCACGTCTGGATGCTCAGTACACTTGTGTCTGTGGCTTAGCTGCACGCCCTCTCTAGATGCATTGTGTGCAAACAAGTCCAGCGCGGGTGTGGGAATCTTCGCACAATCCACACAAGTAAAGCGCACAATCCACACGAGTAAAACGTCCATTTACAAGTAACTTTCGCTTTCTGTGGGGCGCTGTAGTGGTCATGGCCAAGTCACCAGACCCCTCGCAAGTAAAAACGTCAGGCAAACATTGTGCAAGCAACACCGATGTCACGACTGCTTCACAAGTAAAAGAGAGGCGGCTGCCTCACAAGAAAAAGCGAGGCGGCTGCTTCACAAGTACCAAATGCGCGGCTGCTTCACAAGTAAAAGCGAGGCGGCTGCTTCACAAGTAAAAGCGAGTCGGTTGCTTCACAAGTAAAAGCGAGGCGGTTGCTTCACAAGTAAAAAATGGGCGGCTGCTTCACAAGTAAAAGCTCCACATCCATCGCGAACGTCACAAGTATCCACTTCACAAAAGGCCCCGCGTTACACAATATCTTTCTTGCAAAAGTCGGCTTCACAAGTAACGGCTCCAAGGCAGGCTGCCGCGAGGTTTTCCATCAAAAGCAAAATCCAATCTCAGCCAAGGTCAGCAAACCCTGTTCCTTGCTTTCTTCTTGGCCATGTCTTTGGCGCTACTCTCCGCCTTCTCCTGCTTAACCACCTTCAGTGTCTTGCTTTTCTGGCCAGGGGCAGCCAGTTTCTTTTTCTTCTTCTCTGACTTTGACACCTCGGGAACAAAGGCGCCGGCGCCCACAAGTAACGCATTCTCCGACAAGTCATGGCTGCTTGGCTTCTCCACGTCCATGGCAAGGATCTTCGCAAAGATCGAAGGCGGTGTCTTCAAAGACCAGGAGCTTGAAGTTTTCGTGGGCTGAAAAACGACGAGGTCACCTGGCATTGGCGCCGCCTGGATTTCCGGACCACTTTCCTCCCCTCAGGCCAGTACCCAGGAGGCAGCTCGAATTTCGAGCATGATCTGCTCTTCCCTCCCACTTCGATCTCAACTCCTCGTTCACCTTCAGGGTCCTCCACACGGCGAAGAGGATTCTCACTGTTGTGTCAAGCCTGTCCATGGTCGTCTGGGGTTGCTTGTTCGGTGGCAACCACAGAACCTTGTTCTTGCACAAGAGGTCCAAGCTCGACAGCACTTTCCTCAAGGCAAGCTTCGAATTCGGGGCAAGCGCCAAGAGGTCGTACAAGAGGCCAGCCGTTTTGGCCAGCCACTGAGGCTGGGGAGACGTCTGCCATGAGTACGCATGAACCTTTGAGGAAAACAATTTTTGTTTGGGCCTGGCCACTTTGCCGCTTTCGCTCTCATGCTTAGGGCAGCCATTGCAGCAACACAGCCTATGTAACGGCGTAGCTCAGGTCGGCAAAATGCACTCCGGGGCAACAAGCAACGTCTAGCAGCCTCACCCGCGCGTAACATTCGTATTTTCAAAGAACCCAGATCCGACGCTAGAATAAGCTCAGGTGATATCCCCAACAGCATGTGGAACCCTGGTGGAACCCTGGTGGAACTCTGGTGGAACCCTTCAGCTGTTAGGGAAAAAAGAGAACAAATGACTCCCAGAATCCTCGGGACCATCCTTACCGCCGGTGTTGCTGAGGATGCCGCCTTTACGAGTGACAGTGCAATCTCGCCCTGATCGGGGCCCGACGGTGCAATCGGGCCCCGATCGTCCCGCGGTGCAACCCCAGCCACCCATACTATAGCTCAACGCCGGTGACCCTTGGCATGCGGAAGGCAACTGTATCTATAGCAAAACTAGGCGATGCCAGCTTGGTACAAGGCCCCGATCGGGGCCCGACGGCGCAACCGGGGCCCGATCGGGGCCCGACGGCGACGGTGCAATTGGGGCCCGATCGGGGCCCGACGGTGCAATCGGGGCCCGATCGGGGCCCGACGGTGCCAGCCATAGTATAGCTCAACACCGGTTTTCCTTAGTATGCGGATTGCAACTGTATCTATAGCAAAACTAGGCGATGCCAGCTTGGTGCAATTGACGGGGCGCGACGGCGCAATCGGGGCCGATCGGGCCCAAAGGCCCCGACAGTGCAATCGGGCCCCGACCTAGGCCCGGTGAACCTCGCAAACCGTTCTCACGCAACTGTCTCAAGTAGTACACATTGTTCAGAAACATGTTTCCCACTATTCAGTGCTAAGAAAATGTTTGGACTCAGGAAAGATGCGTTCGAGGCAGCTCACGAAACATACCAGAAAAAATGCGGATTCCAGCCACCAAAAAATTACTATGACTAGTAAATCAATTTACTAGGGCTAGTAAATTGATTTACTCGTAAATTTACCTTAGTTGGCCTAGTAAAATGAGATTAGTAAATAGTAAAAATTTAAAGAAAATTGCTGCCACACTAAATTTGCCATTCCCGCAGACTTAGGGTAAGTGTTGCTCAGAAGTGTCGATCGGAAAAAGTGTGGTTCAGAAGTGTTGATCAGCTGTCGCTCGCTCAGAAGTGTCAATCAGAAGTGTTGCTCAGAAAAGTCGATCAGAAAAAGTGTCGCTCAGAAGTGTCGATCAGAAAAAGTGCAGAAGTGTTGTTCAGGCGTCGCTCAAAAGTGTCGCTCAGAAGTGTCAATCAGAAGTTGTGCTCAGACGTGTCGCTTAGAAGTCCAGTACGCGCTGGAAGATCGCAACTTTGTAGTGCAAGTTTAGTGCGCGAAGTACAGGTTTCCAGCCCAAGCTGGAAAATCGCAACTTTGTGGCACAAGTTTAGCGCGCGAAGAAGAGATTTCAGGAAAATCACAACTTTGAAGCGCAAGTCTAGCGCACGAAGTACAGGTTTCGAGCTCCAGCTTGAAATCGCAACTTTGTAGTACCAGTCTAAGGCGCGAAGTACAGGCTTCCAGCTCCAGCTGGAAAGTTACGACTTTGTAGAACAAGTCTAGTACGCGAAAACAGCTACGCGAAGTCCAGCTCCTGCTGGAAATCACAACCTTGTAGTACAAGCCTAGCGCACGAAGTACAGGTTTCCAGCTCTAGCTGGCAAATCGTAACTTTGACAAGTCTAGTACGCAAAGTACCGGTTTCCAGCTCCAGCTGGAAAATCGGGACTTTGTTGTACAAGACCAGTACGCGAAGTACAGGTTTTGAGCTTGCGCAAAGTGATGCGCATTCGGGTTCGTGGGCTCTGTCTTGTTTTTTTCCCGTTGGTTTTCGGGCCTTCTGGCGCGCGCGCGCCCAGCCACAAAAGGCTGCTATTTACGGTGTTTTGTTGCATTTGCGTTTCCGGGCTGGCTTGCGGGCTGCTCTTTTTGGGCTGCTCTTTCTGGGGCCTCTGGCGCGCGCGCGCGCGACCCCATGTCAGCCAAAGCTGGCATCCCCGGCATCATCTGGGGTGGGGTGGGCAACATGCAACACGTTTCTCATACAAAAAACATGACATGACATGGCATAACTTCAAAGAGGCGTAGTTCGCTAGAGGCCGCAGACCCAGAAAATTTGCACTTGTTTCAGCTGCACTACGACTCCTGCAACTGCCAGCTATTTTTTCACTCTCATGCATTCTCGGAAGCCGCCCTGAAAAAGAACTGACTGTTGCGCCCAGCATCTCCCGGTCTCAAAACGCAAGTGATGTTGATTTCCGTTGAAAGTTTGTGCGCTGCTGTAACATCAATCTTCGTCGCCATCTGATCGTAACCAAAGCCTGCGTGGACAGGCGATTAAGCTGGCAGGATGCTGCGCTGACACTGAATCAGGCATGCAGCAAGCGTTGCCTTGCCCCAGCACACACACCGACACGCACCCCCGCCCACTCGGCACGCGCGCACCCGCGCGCGCGCGACGCAGAGAGACTCAGACACACGCACCACAGGCGCGGACACACAGACGCAGACACGCCGACACACACACGATATCCCGTCTCTGCTCTGTATGGGAACCAGCACTGATGATTGTACCAACCACTGCAAGATCAGGGTGGAAAAGTTTCTGTGGGCCAGAAAAAGTAAAGGTCTTCACCCATGGCCCAACAAGAAGCGTGGTATGGCTTCAGACTGATAGTTTGAAAGTTGCAGCCGCGCAATGAACCTCTGGCTGCAGCACTGGCTCAAGACTCCAACAAAAGTGTGACAAAAGTGGGCGACCTTGTGGCCATGTTGATTTCTTGACCAGTGGGGCCTGCAAGCGGGTGGAAGTGGCTTTGCTTCCTCATGCGGCGCGTCCACATCTCTGGGCTGCCGTGCACACATGACAGACCCGACGTTTTTTTGCGGGGGAACGTGACGCGCTTGCAGTTATTGGCAAGGCCAACAAGGCAAAGATGGTGTCTCCGGCCGGCATGAGACCGTCATCCTTGTGTTGGCGAAAGTGTAAGTTCGAAAGTACGCCACTTCGTCGTAGTTCTTGGCGTTCTCGAATCCAGCGCAGATCTCATTCTCTACTGTTTTGTAACACGACCTCCTTACGTTTACAACGCGAGATCGTTTCCTTCCGGGTCGAAGAGCGGCCAGGAAGAATCTGTGTCGAGCTCATCACACATCTGCGCATGATGCACAGGTATCGCTGGGAAATTCAATCCTCCTGGAAAGTGTCGGTGGGTTAATGCCGTGCGTGATCCCACAACCGTGTTCCACTGCCCGAATCGGGTCAACGGCGGTCCTTTGCAGATGACCATGTGTATGCAGTGAAGCATGTGTCACTACGCCGGATTGAGGGCGCCAACGTGACACCGATGACATTCGGAACGACACTGACGTATCTCCTTCACTTGTCGCCGAACAACGGCGCAGTGCGAGGCGAAAGCAATATCAAATTCTGGGCAGGAGAGGAGAAGGACCAATGCCTCAAGCGCTTTGCAACCGAGCCACCCCAAACATCGGAGACGTGCTCGACGCAGCATTCCAACATGTGAGGGGGATTGTCGGCCGTGGACTGGTGTTCGATGTGGGGAGGTCTGATTGACTGGCGATCGCCATGGGCGACCATCATGTTGCTACGACGTTCCGAGAACTTGACGCTCTCTTTGAGTATGAGGCTGGCGCGACATCAAACGGGACGATTGTGGCTTTCACACCGATTCCATTCATCGAGGTTCGCAGCTCCTCGATCTCTCTCTCTCTCTCTCTCTGTCTCTCTCAAGTTTCCAAATCGTCTGTCTTGCAGGCTTCCGTCG
>CAUJNA010003746.1:200514-213014 GCA_963377175.1 Effrenium voratum | reverse complement strand
CATTACACACATACATACATATATACATACATACATACATTGCATTACATTACATTACATTACATTACATACATACATACACACATGCATACATACATACATTACATTACATTACATTACACACATACATTACATACATTACATTACATTCCATTACATTACATACATGCATACATTGCAATACATACATACACACATTACATACATACATACATTACTAACATACATACATACATGCATACATACATGCATGCAAACATGCATACATACACACATTACACACATACGTACACACATACATAAATTACACTACACTACACTACACTACACTACACCACACTGCGCTACACTACACTACACTACACACTACACTACACTTCACTGCACTAGGCTACACACTACACTACACTACATTACATTATGTGACATTACGTTGCGTTGCACTGCATTACATTACATTACATACATACACCAGCATGAAAATTTCGAGTTGCACCCCGCGTCACAGAACATGCACACAAACATATACATGTACATATGCATATACACACACACACGTAGAACACAAGAAGGGTGGCCCGTTTGGCTGATTTTTGTCGGTGCTTCCGGGCGGGGCACGACCCCTCCCCTATTTTGGGCCGTCTCCGGCTGGCCTTTTGTCTTCCTAGGTCCTAGCTGCCTGCCTCCCTTTCTGTGCCTCTCTGTGCCTCTCTGTGCCTCTCTCTGCCTGCCTGCCCGTTTGTTAACTTGCCTCTCTGTGTGACTGCTTGCCTTTTTTTCTCTCCTGCCTATGCGCCTGTCCGTGCGCCCGCATTTTGATTGCTTGCCTGGTGCTAAAAAGCGGCATCACAGACACAGGAATGCCTCGTCCCCGCGTCTCCGCATCATCCAAACCGGCGCAAACGTGCAAAACCCAGAAACCGAAAACAGCCCGAAGTACAGAACAGAGGGGAACATTAGAGACGGTTTCAAGCCCTGCACACGCGTACGCGGATCAATCTCCGCGCAACCCCGGCAATGATAAATCCTCGGGTCAATCCTGTCGGATCGCGTGCTCAGGGCATGAAACTGTCTCTTCTGTTGTCCCCTCTTCTAGCAAGCCAAAGTCAACCTCTGAACAACACTCCCTTCGCGCGGCGCCTGAAGTACGACGCCGCGCTCTTGATTTCTGCGTCCTCCTCCGCCGCGCGCTTTGCCCGGCGGCTGTGCCAGTTTCCGCTTGAAGCGGCTCCAGGGGTCATACCCCAATAGGCCGGCAGGCCGGCAGACAGACGCGCAAGCAAGAAAGCACGCGGACAAGCCATCGCCCAAGCGAGCAAACAAGAAAACAGGCAGGCACCAGGCAGCAGAAAGACAAGCAGACAAGCAGTCACACAGGAAGGCAAGCTAACAGACAAGCAAGTAGGCAAGCAAGCACGCAGAGATGAAGCATTACATTACATTAAACTACGTTACATTACATTACGTGACATTACATGACATTACATACATACATACATACATACATTACATTACGTTACACACACATACATACATACATGCCTACATACATTACATTACATTACATGACATTAATACGCACATACATACATACATACATACATTAAATACATTACACACATACATACATACATACATACATACATACATACATACATTAATTACATTACATACATACATACATACATACATACATACATACATACATACATACATACATACATACATACATACATACATACATACATACATACATACATACATACATACATACATACATACATACATACATACATACATACATACATACATACATACATACATACATACATACACATACATACATACATACATACATACATACATACATACATACATACATACATACATACATACATACATACATTACACACATACATACATACATACATGCATGACATACATTACATTACATTACATACATACATGCATACATTGCATACATTGCATACATACATACATACATACATACATATACACATACATAACATTCATACATACATGCGTTACATTACACTACATTACATTAATCAAAGGAAGTTTAACAAGAAACTTCCGTAGTACTGGAACTAAGTGAGCTAGCTGCTTTGACATATAGCTATGACAGGTAGCTAGCATGACAAATAGATAGCTTTGACATATAGCTAGCTTGACAGATAGATAGCTTTCCAATAGGCTAGCATGACAGATAGATAGCTTTGACATATAGCCAGCCTAACACATAGATAGCTTTCTCAAGTATCGATTTCGTGGCAGGCGCAGCACTTTCGCAAGCACTCTCTGCGAGCTGGGGGATGGCAAGATGCAGAAAACGTTGGCGCTGTGCGTGAATTGGGCTTCCGGACAGTGCGCAAACCACCTCGGTCGCGACGCCTGTACGGAGGCGGTCTCGGAACGGGTTTCGGGGAAGGTCTCGGAGACGGGACCATTGGGCACGGCCGCGGCGAAGGTTTGCAAGGTTTGAATTGGCGCTGCGCCCTTCCGCAAGGCGGCTGACATACGTGTAGATTTTTCGTGGCAGGCGCAGCACTTTCGCACAGCACATTCGCAATGGTCAAGTATAGAATTTTCGTGGCAGGCGCAGCACTTTCGCAAGCCACTCTCTGCGAGCTGGGGATGGCCAGATGCAGAAAAACGTTGGCGCTGTGCGTGAATTGGGCTTCCGGACAGTTGCGCAAACCACCTCTGGCTGCGACGCTGTAGGGGCGGGTGCGGAACGGGTTCGGAGACGGGCCCATTTGCACGGCCGCGCGAAGGTTTCGCAAGGTTTGAATTGCGTGGCAGGCGCAGCACTTTCGCAAGGTCAAGTATAGATTTCGTGGCAGGCGCAGCACTTTCGCAAGGTCAAGTATCGATTTCGTGGCAGGCGCAGCACTTTCGCAAGGTCAAGTATCGATTTCGTGGCAGGCGCAGCACTTTCGCAAGCACTCTCTGAGAGCTGGGGGATGGCAAGATGCAGAAAACGTTGGCGCTGTGCGTGAATTGGGCTTCCGGACTGTGCGCAAACCACATCGGCTGCGACGCCTGTACGGAGGCGGTCTCGGAACGGTCTCGGAACGGGTTCGGAACGGGTTCGGAACGGGTTCGGAGACGGGCCCATTGGCACGGCCGCGCGAAGGTTTCGCAAGGTTTGAATTGCGTGGCAGGCGCAGCACTTTCGCAAGGTCAAGTGTAGATTTCGTGACAGGCGCAGCACTTTAGCAAGGTCAAGTATAGATTTCGTGGCAGGCGCAGCACTTTCGCAAGGTGCTGCGTCCACTCTCTGCGAGCTGGGGGATGGCAAGATGCAGAAAACGTTGGCGCTGTGCGTGAATTGGGCTTCCGGACTGTGCGCAAACCACCTCGGCTGCGACGCCTGTACGGAGGCGGTCTCGGAACGGTCCCGGAACGGTCTCGGAACGGTCTCGGAACGGTCTCGGAGACGGGACCATTGGCACGGCCGCGCGAAGGTTTCGCAAGGTTTGATTTGCGTGGCAGGCGCAGCACTTTCGCAAGGTCAAGTATAGATTTCGTGGCAGGCGCAGCACTTTCGCAAGGTCAAGTATAGATTTCGTGGCAGGCGCAGCACTTTCGCAAGGTCAAGTATAGATTTCGTGGCAGGCGCAGCACTTTCGCAAGGTCAAGTTCAAAATTCGTGGCACGCGCAGCACTTTCGCAAGGTCAAGTACAGATTTTGTGGCAGGCGCAGCACTTTCGCAAGGTCAAGCACAGATTTGGTGGCAGGCGCAGCATTTTTGCAAGGTCAACTTTCGCAGCCGGGGCTCGAAAATCGCAACTTTTAAGTACGAAAGTAGTACGCGAAGTCAACTTTCGCAGCTTGGGCTTGAAAATCGCAACTTTTAAGTACGAAAGTAGTGGCAAAGGTCAACTTGCGCAGCCGGGGCTTGAATAAAATCGTAAACTTTTAAGTAACGAAAGTAGTACGCAAAGTTCCACTTTCGCAGCTTGTGGTCGAAATCGATTTCGTGGCAGGCGCGCAGCACTTTCGCCATGAGGGTCAAGTGCCAAATTCGTTGCAGGGCGCAGCACTTTCGCAAGGTCAAGTACAAAAATTCGTGGCAGGCAGGGCATCACTTGCGCCAAGTGGTCAAGTACAGAATTTTGTGGCAGGTGCAGCACTTTCGCAAGGTCAAGTGCAAAATCCGTGGCACGCGCAGCACTTTCGCAAGGTCAAGTACAGATTTTGTGGCAGGCGCAGCACTTTAGCAAGGTCAAGCACAGATTTGGTGGCAGGCGCAGCATTTTTACAAGGTCAACTTTCGCAGCCGGGGCTCGAAAATCGCAACTTTTAAGTACGAAAGTAGTACGCGAAGTCAACTTTCGCAGCTGGGGCTTGAAAATCGCAACTTTTAAGTACGAAAGTAGTGCGCAAAGTCCACTTTCGCAGCCGGGGCTTGAAAATCGTAACTTTTAAGTACGAAAGTAGTACGCAAAGTCCACTTTCGCAGCTGGGGCCCGAAAATCTTCGCAAGGTCAAGTATCGATTTCGTGGCAGGCGCAGCACTTTCGCAAGGTCAAGTGCCAAATTCGTGGCAGGCGCAGCACTTTCGCAAGGTCAAGTACAAAAATCGTGGCAGGCGCATCACTTTCGCAAGGTCAAGTACAGAATTTGTGGCAGGTGCAGCACTTTCGCAAGGTCAAGTGCAAAATTCGTGGCACGCGCAGCACTTTCGCTAGGTCAAGTACAGATTTTGTGGCAGGCGCAGCACTTTAGCAAGGTCAAGCACAGATTTGGTGGCAGGCGCAGCATTTTTGCAAGGTCAACTTTCGCAGCCGGGGCTCGAAAATCGCAACTTTTAAGTACGAAAGTAGTACGCGAAGTCAACTTTCGCAGCTGGAGCTTGAAAATCGCAACTTTTAAGTACGAAAGTAGTGCGCAAAGTCCACTTTCGCAGCTGGGGCTTGAAAATCGTAACTTTTAAGTACGAAAGTAGTACGCGAAGTCAACTTTCGGGGATTGAACATCGCAACTTTTAAGTGCAGAGAAAGATGGACTGATAGATAGATCAATAAACAGATATAGAGATAGCTAGAGAAATAGATAGAAAGAGATAGAGAAACAGAGATAGACAGAGATAAAATAGATTTGTAGATAGATAGACAAATAACTAGCTAGATAGATAAAGAGATAGAGAGATAAATAAATAGAGAGGTAGATAGATAGATAGGAGATAGAGAGGTAGATAGATAGGTAGATCTATAGATAAATCGCAACTTTTAAGTACGCGAAGTCAACTTTCGCAGCTGGGGCTTGAAAATCGCAACTTTTAAGTACGAAAGTAGTGCGCAAAGTCCACTTTCGCAGCCGGGGCTTGAAAATCGCAACTTTCAAAGACGAAAGTAGTACGCAAAGTCCACTTTCGCAGCTGGGGCTCGAAAATCGCGACTTTTTAGTACGAAAGTAGTACGCGAAGTCCACTTTCGTAGCTGGGGCTCGAAAATCGCAACTTTTAACTACGAAAGTAGTACGTGAAGTCCAGTTTCGCAGCTGGGGCTCGAAAATGGCAACTTTTAAGTACGAAAGTAGTACGCGAAGTCAACTTTCGGGGATTGAACATCGCAACTTTTAAGTGCAGAGAAAGATGGGTAGATAGATAGATCAATAAACAGATATAGAGATAGCTAGAGAGATAGATAGAAAGAGAGAGCAAGAGACAGAGAAACAGAAAGAGAAAGAGAAAGAGAAAGAGAAAGAGAGAAAGAGAGAAAGAGAGAAAAAGAGAGAGAGAGAGAGAAGCAAGGGGCCAAGGACAGTTCTCCAAACTATAGTTGTTCACTGCTTTGAAACTTCCGCCCCCCGGCTCTGCCGGACCTTACTTGTACATACATGGCTGCCTGCCTGCCTCTGCCTGCCTGCCTGCCTGGCTGCCTGCCTGCTTGCCTGCCTGCCTGCCCGTTTTTTAGCTTGCCTTCCTGTGTGACTGCTTGCCTTTTTTTCTCTCCTGCCTACCGTGCGATTTTTGATTGCTTGCCTGGTGCTAAAAAGCGGCATCACAGACACAGGAATGCCTCGTCCCCGCGTCTCCGCATCATCCAAACCGGCGCAAACGTGCAAAACCCAGAAACCGAAAACAGCCCGAAGTAAGGCCGGGGCGGTACCTGGGAGCACCGTTCGGGTTGGACAAAAACACAGAAAATCACCTCCGGAAGCCCTCGAAACGAAAAAGCTAAAACAATGAGTGTCGCAATTCACTTAACAGGGGTTGTAAAGCACGCGGACAAGCCATGGGCAGGAAGCAAGCGAGCAAACAAGAAACAGGCAGGGCAGGCAGGCAGGACAGCACGCAGGCAAGCAACAGGCGAGCGCCAGGCAGCAGAAAGAAAAGCAGACAAGCAAGCAAGCACGCAGAGATGCAGCATTACATTACATTACATTGCGTTACATTACATTTCATTGCATTACACTACATACATTACATACATTACATAGATTACACACATTACATGCATTACATACATACATACAGACATACATACGTTCCTTACATTACATTACATTACATCACACTACATTACATACATACATTACATTACATTACATTACATTACATACATACATACAGTACATTACATACATACATACATACATGACGTTACGTTACATTACATTACATCACATTACATGCATTACATTACATTACATACACACACACGCATTACATACAGACATTACATTCCATTCCTTTACATTACACTACATTACACTACATTACATACATACACACATTACATTACATTACATTTGATTGCATACATACATACATACATACATACATGACATTACATTACATTACATTACATTACATTACATTACATTACATACATACACACAAACATTACACACATACATACATACATACATACATACATTGCACACATACATTGCATACATACATATACCCACATACATTCATTACATACACACACATGTATTACATACATACAGTACATTACACACATGCATTACATACATACATACATACGTACATACATACATACATACATACATACATACATAACATACACTAGCGGGGGCTCGCTCCTTTTCAGCAGCGTGCGAGATGAAGCCCATGGCAGGAGAGTAACAGAATCAGAGCATGAAGTTAAAAACTAGACCACGGTTGGCCCGAAAGCAGAACATCGCAAGCGAGGTCGGCCCAACGCTGCAGGATGCGTTCTTTTTCCCTACACGAAGCATTCGTGAAGCAAGCGCGAGACAGCACCAGGCAAGGTGCTCTGCGCAAACTGGTCGGTGCAAGTTGGTCTGCGCAAGTTGCTCTACGCAAGTTGCACTGTGCAAGTTGCTCTGCGCAAGTCGCTCCGCGCAAGTTGCTCCGGCAAGTTGGTCCCTGCAAGTGGCTCCCTGCAAGTTGCTCTGTGCAAATTGCGCTCCCTGCAAGTTGCTCTGTGCAAGCTGCTCTGTGCAAGTTGCTCTGTGCAAGTTGCTCTGCGTAAGTTGCTCTGCGCAAGTTGCTCTAGGCAAGGCGCTCTGCGCAAACTGGGCGGTGCAAGTTGGTCTGCGCAAGTTGCTCTGTGCAACTTGCTCTGCGCAAGTTGCTCTGCGCAAGTTGCTTTAAAATGCAAGTTGCATCTTGCGACGCCCGCCCGCGGACCAGGGAGGAATCGAACCCGCGACCCGCCGGTTCCGGGAGCAGGCGCGCGAACCACGAGACAACTCCCGAAGACCAGTTCGAACAACAAAAGTCGCAAAAACCTCGAGTTTTTGCACCTCCACCACGGCGATTCCCGCAGAGGGTTGCGCGAGCACCGCAGAAATCGCAAAAAAACCATGGGTTTTTGCACCTCGACCACGCCGATCCCCGCAGAGGGTCGCGCGAGCACCGCAGAAATCGCAAAAAAAACCATGGGTTTTTGCACCTCCACCACGGCGATTCCCGCAGAGGGTTGCGCGAGCACCGCAGAAATCGCAAAAAACCATGGGTTTTTGCACCTCGACCACGCCGATCCCCGCAGAGGGTCGCGCGAGCAGGTTAAACATCGCAAAAAACCTCGAGTTTTTGCACCTCGACCACGCCGATCCCCGCAGAGGGTCGTGCGAGCAGGTTAAACATCGCAAAAAACCTCGAGTTTTTGCACCTCCACCACGCCGATTCCCGCAGAGGGTTGCGCGAGCACCGCAGAAATCGCAAAAAACCTCGAGTTTTTGCTCGGCGACCACGCCGATCCCCGCAGAGGTTCGCGCGGGAACTTTAGAAATGGCAAAAAACCATGGGTTTTTGCACCTCGACCACGCCGATCCCCGCAGAGGGTTGATTTTCGTGTAGTGTCGTCGGCACTACCCCGCCGCCCTAAGAAAGGATTTTAACTCCTCGCAATAGAAGTCAATTGCACTTGAATCCTGCGCTATTTGCAACTTGGCCCCTTGATTGTTTCATAGGAGTCATTGCAAGGAGTCATTGCAAGGAGTCATTGCAAGGAGTTCATTGCAAGGAGTTCAGGCCAAGTGAGTCAGTTGCAAGGGTCATTGCTAGGAGTCATTGCAAGGAATCATCATCATGAAAGTCATTGCAAGGAGTCATTGCAAGGAGTCATTGCAAGGAGTCATTGCAAGGAGTCATGAGAGCCATTGCAAGTTGCAAGGAGCCATGTGCATGGAGTCAAGTGCAAGTCGCAAGTGCACGGAGTTAAGTGCAAGTTGCAAGTGCAAGGGGCCAAGTGCAAGGAGCCAAGTGCAAGGAGCCAAGTGCATGGAGTCAAGTGCAAGTTGCAAGTGCATGGAGTCAAGTGCAAGTTGCAAGTGCAAGGAGTCAAGTGCAAGTTGCAAGTGCAAGGAGTCAAGTGCAAGTTGCAAGTGCAAGGAGTCAAGTGCAAGTTGCAATCCTTGCCATGACTCCTTGCAATGACTCCTTGCAATGACTCCTTGCAATGACTCCTTGCTATGACTCCTTGCAATGACTCCTTGCAATGACTCCTTGCAATGACTCCTTGCAATGACTCCTTGCAATGACTCCTTGCAATGACTCCTTGCAATGACTCCTTGCCATGACTCATTGCAATGACTCCTTGCAATGACTCCTTGCAATGACTCCTTGCAATGACTCCTTGCAATGACTCATTGCCATGACTCCTTGCCATGACTCCTTGCAATGACTCCTTGCCATGACTCCTTGCAATGACTCCTTGCAATGACTCCTTGCAATGACTCCTTGCAATGACTCCTTGCAATGACTTTCATGATGATGATTCCTTGCAATGACACCTTGTAATGACTCTCATGAGAACAACTCAAGTGAACCCAGCGGAAGAACCCTTCGCCATGCTTTCGGGAACATTCCAATGAACAATCATAGACAGATATACACGATCATACTCACAGAGACAGAAATAGGCAGACCGAGCAAGTGCTTGACGAAAGGCGGTTTCGGAATATTTCGAGAAATGGATGATTGCGATTTTGAGCCTTTGCCGGTAAAACACTTCGAAGGACTGCGCACTGCGTTGAACTGGAGACCCAATTCTGGAACCCCAAATATCGAAAGACGAGTTATAGATAGAACTTCTCAGCAGCACCAATTAGCCTACGCAATATCAGCGAAATTTCACAAATTCATTCGACAAAGACAGAGACAAAGACACAGACAAAGACAAAGACAGAAACAGAGACAGAGACAGAAATAGGAGACAAAGACAAAAACAGAGACAAAGACAGACACAGACACAGACACAGACACAGACACAGACACAGACACAGACACAGACAGACACAGACACAGACAGACACAGACAGACAGACAGACAGACAGACACAGACAGACACAGACAGACAGACACAGACAGACAGACACAGACAGACACATAGACAGACAGACAGACAGACAAAGAAACAGATACCAGAGACGAGACAGACAGCGACAGAGAGACAGAGACAAAAAGAGACACCTCCGGCGCGCAGCGCGCCGGATTCTGATGTCGACATGCCACAGGCTTCGCCTGCGCACGTTCACGCATCCGACTCCGAGCCCGAAAGCCGTGACGCAGACGGGCTGCAAGAACGCGCGTGCGAGCTCTCGGCTGCGCGTGCCCCAGTTGCACGCGGCCGCTGGCCGCTTGTCCCCTGGCGCCCTCGCCCAATGGAGCGAGCCAGTGGGAAACGGTTTGTCACCCGTGGCCAGGAGGTGGTTGCAGGGGCGGCCCTCTTTGGACTGGGCACGCCGGGTTGCTACCGGCCCGGTTTGGATTAGTAGGGTGGTTTCCCATTCAACTTCAAGATGATCCAGGGTTTCAATCCCCAAACCACCAATCCAAACCAGCAATTAGGGGTAAGTTGAGGTGGGTGCTGAAAAAGGGCCGAGCTCTTAGGGGCCAAGGTCCAGGCCGTGGCGGGCGTGCCAAGAACAGAGCAAATCTTATAGAGCCCGCGCCGGCAAGACATTTTTTTAAATAAAGAGTCGGGGCATACATCTGCCTGTCCGTAGCAATTTTGGCTGAGATCTTGGCCCATCTTCCAAGAGTTGGCGATGTGAGAAGCTGTGAGCCGCGGCCTTCGGCTTTGCTTGCACCCAGGATGTTTTCTGGTCGATCGCGTCTTCGCTTGCGCTTGCAACAACTGTGTGTGTAGATGGATCTTTAAGGCCAATAGCGCGCGGATCCGTTCTCACCTTGCTCAGGCGACCGCCTTTCACTGACTCATTAGCGTGACCTTATCGCGACCAGCCCGGCCCTCAGTGCATCTCGCGACCTGTGTTTGGAGAACGGCAGCATGCTTTTCGCATGCGACTAGTATACATTGTCTGACACATATGAGATAATAAAATATGTTGGTACCTGAATTGCGATGACACAACGGCTTCGTTCAAAGCCCGGACCATTTTTCCGAAATATCCCGGATATTTCGAGAATTGCACTCCAGACCATTTTTCCGAAAGATTCCGGATATTTCGACGACAGCATTTCCCGAAAGGGTTCCCGAAATATTTGGATATTTCGGGAAATTGGTCCCTATAAAAAATGAAGCCATTGCATCTTTCGGATTATGGCCGGGGTAGCCCGGACAGATTTGGGTAAGCGGTGCATAGGAAATATGAAGCGGTTGCATCTTCCAGGGGCAGCCCGGACCAATTTTCCGAAATATCCGGGATTTTTCGGAAAAGCGGTCCGGGAAAACGCGCGCAAGTGCGACGAGCAAATTTCACGGTTTCGTTTTATAGAGAACAGAGCAAAGCTTATAAACCCCGCGCCGGCAATACATTTTTGCAATGCAGGCACCAACATGTTGTGTTATCTCATATGTGTCAAAAACGTATACTCGTCGCGTGCGAAAAGCATGCTGCCGTTCTCCTAACACAGGTCGCGAGATGCACTGAGGGCTGGGCTGGTCGCGATAAGGTCACACTAAAGAGTCAGTGAAAGGAAAATCGTACATGCCTACATACACACATACATACATACATACATACATTGCATGCATGCATACATACATGAACGCATGCATACATACATACATAAAATACATACATACATTACATACATACACACATACATACATTAATACATAAATACATTACATACATAAACACATACATACATACATACATACATACATACATACATACATTGCATGCATGCATACATACATGAACGCATGCATACATACAAACATAAAATACATACATGCATTACATACATACACACATACATACATTAATACATAAATACATTACATACATAAACACATACATACATTAATACATAAATACATTACATACATACATACATACATTACATACATTACATACATTACATACATACATACATTACATACATACATGCATACATACATGCATACATACATGCATACAAACATACACTACATACATTACATACATTACGTACATTACATACATTACATACATTACATACATTACATACACTACATTGCATTACTTACTTTCTTACATACATACATACGTACATACTTGCATGCAGACATACATACATTACACACATACATACATATGCCTCCATGCATACATGCATACATGCATGCATACGTGCATACATACATACATACAACATGCATACATACTTTACATGCATACATACATACATACATACCTACACACATACATACATATTACATGCATACATGCATACATGCATGCATGCATGCATACATGCATACATGCATACATGCATACATGCATACATGCATACATACATACATACACACACTCCGTTACATACATTACAACATGCATACGTTACACTACACTACACTACACACTACACTACACTACACTACATTACATTACGTTGCGTTGCATTGCATTGCGTTACATTACATACATACATACACCAGCATGAAAATTTCGAGCTGCGCCCCATGTCACAAAACATGCACATAAACATATACATGTACATATGCATATACATACAGACGTAGACCACAAGAAGGCAAGCACCAGGCAAGCAATCCAAACAGCGGGCGCACAGGCACATAG
>CAUJNA010003746.1:150000-200414 GCA_963377175.1 Effrenium voratum | reverse complement strand
AAAATCACAACTTTGAAGCGCAAGTCTAGCGCACGAAGTACAGGTTTCGAGCTCCAGCTTGAAATCGCAACTTTGTAGTACCAGTCTAAGGCGCGAAGTACAGGCTTCCAGCTCCAGCTGGAAAGTTACGACTTTGTAGAACAAGTCTAGTACGCGAAAACAGCTACGCGAAGTCCAGCTCCTGCTGGAAATCACAACCTTGTAGTACAAGCCTAGCGCACGAAGTACAGGTTTCCAGCTCTAGCTGGCAAATCGTAACTTTGACAAGTCTAGTACGCAAAGTACCGGTTTCCAGCTCCAGCTGGAAAATCGGGACTTTGTTGTACAAGACCAGTACGCGAAGTACAGGTTTTGAGCTTGCGCAAAGTGATGCGCATTCGGGTTCGTGGGCTCTGTCTTGTTTTTTTCCCGTTGGTTTTCGGGCCTTCTGGCGCGCGCGCGCCCAGCCACAAAAGGCTGCTATTTACGGTGTTTTGTTGCATTTGCGTTTCCGGGCTGGCTTGCGGGCTGCTCTTTTTGGGCTGCTCTTTCTGGGGCCTCTGGCGCGCGCGCGCGCGACCCCATGTCAGCCAAAGCTGGCATCCCCGGCATCATCTGGGGTGGGGTGGGCAACATGCAACACGTTTCTCATACAAAAAACATGACATGACATGGCATAACTTCAAAGAGGCGTAGTTCGCTAGAGGCCGCAGACCCAGAAAATTTGCACTTGTTTCAGCTGCACTACGACTCCTGCAACTGCCAGCTATTTTTTCACTCTCATGCATTCTCGGAAGCCGCCCTGAAAAAGAACTGACTGTTGCGCCCAGCATCTCCCGGTCTCAAAACGCAAGTGATGTTGATTTCCGTTGAAAGTTTGTGCGCTGCTGTAACATCAATCTTCGTCGCCATCTGATCGTAACCAAAGCCTGCGTGGACAGGCGATTAAGCTGGCAGGATGCTGCGCTGACACTGAATCAGGCATGCAGCAAGCGTTGCCTTGCCCCAGCACACACACCGACACGCACCCCCGCCCACTCGGCACGCGCGCACCCGCGCGCGCGCGACGCAGAGAGACTCAGACACACGCACCACAGGCGCGGACACACAGACGCAGACACGCCGACACACACACGATATCCCGTCTCTGCTCTGTATGGGAACCAGCACTGATGATTGTACCAACCACTGCAAGATCAGGGTGGAAAAGTTTCTGTGGGCCAGAAAAAGTAAAGGTCTTCACCCATGGCCCAACAAGAAGCGTGGTATGGCTTCAGACTGATAGTTTGAAAGTTGCAGCCGCGCAATGAACCTCTGGCTGCAGCACTGGCTCAAGACTCCAACAAAAGTGTGACAAAAGTGGGCGACCTTGTGGCCATGTTGATTTCTTGACCAGTGGGGCCTGCAAGCGGGTGGAAGTGGCTTTGCTTCCTCATGCGGCGCGTCCACATCTCTGGGCTGCCGTGCACACATGACAGACCCGACGTTTTTTTGCGGGGGAACGTGACGCGCTTGCAGTTATTGGCAAGGCCAACAAGGCAAAGATGGTGTCTCCGGCCGGCATGAGACCGTCATCCTTGTGTTGGCGAAAGTGTAAGTTCGAAAGTACGCCACTTCGTCGTAGTTCTTGGCGTTCTCGAATCCAGCGCAGATCTCATTCTCTACTGTTTTGTAACACGACCTCCTTACGTTTACAACGCGAGATCGTTTCCTTCCGGGTCGAAGAGCGGCCAGGAAGAATCTGTGTCGAGCTCATCACACATCTGCGCATGATGCACAGGTATCGCTGGGAAATTCAATCCTCCTGGAAAGTGTCGGTGGGTTAATGCCGTGCGTGATCCCACAACCGTGTTCCACTGCCCGAATCGGGTCAACGGCGGTCCTTTGCAGATGACCATGTGTATGCAGTGAAGCATGTGTCACTACGCCGGATTGAGGGCGCCAACGTGACACCGATGACATTCGGAACGACACTGACGTATCTCCTTCACTTGTCGCCGAACAACGGCGCAGTGCGAGGCGAAAGCAATATCAAATTCTGGGCAGGAGAGGAGAAGGACCAATGCCTCAAGCGCTTTGCAACCGAGCCACCCCAAACATCGGAGACGTGCTCGACGCAGCATTCCAACATGTGAGGGGGATTGTCGGCCGTGGACTGGTGTTCGATGTGGGGAGGTCTGATTGACTGGCGATCGCCATGGGCGACCATCATGTTGCTACGACGTTCCGAGAACTTGACGCTCTCTTTGAGTATGAGGCTGGCGCGACATCAAACGGGACGATTGTGGCTTTCACACCGATTCCATTCATCGAGGTTCGCAGCTCCTCGATCTCTCTCTCTCTCTCTCTCTGTCTCTCTCAAGTTTCCAAATCGTCTGTCTTGCAGGCTTCCGTCGGTACATTGCCTCACAACGCGCTCTGCTTGAGTCTCTGAGAGCGGTTTCTTTCTTTCCTGTTCTCCGTCGCGGGTCCCCTTTGCTTGGTCCTTACTTGTTGGTTCGCAAGATTTCGCGCGTGCTTCCAGGAGCTTTTGGTTGACCATGTGTGCAGTCTGTGAAGCCAGCTCTAGAAGCGCCTGCCGTCCCCTTCAACGGCGGCGCTCCTCGCAATTTTCTTCCTTGCGCTCGCAACAGAGTGTAAGGCACTTGGATACGATTAGCAGGGTGCACCTCGGGGCAGAACCAACACAATTGATTGTAATACAAACCAACGCAAGTTCAGGGTGGTAAGGTGTTTGTTGGCGGCCAGTAAAGGTCTTCGCCCGTTGCCCAGCAAGAAGTGTGGTATGGCTTCAGAAGCCACTTGCCTTCGCCACGCTATTTGAGATGCGCTGTTGGAGTCTTGAGCCGACGTGAGTGCCAATCAACAACACGTCAAGGGAGCAAGGGAGCAACTTGGGACCGAAATTGCCGTCAAAATGTGTGCGCCAAAAAGGGGCACGAAGGCGAGGACCTCACACACACACAAACACACACAAACACACACACAAACACACACAAACACACACAAGCACACACAAACACACACACAAACACACACACACACACACACACACGCACACACACACACACAAACACAAATACAGACACACACAAACACAAACGCACACAAAGACGCACACACACACACACACACACACGCACGCACGCAAGCACACAAACACACATGCACACACACAAATGCACACAAATGCACACAAACACGAAAACAAGCACAAACGCAAAGACAAGACATGCGAAACAAAGAAACAGACACAAACACAAACACAACCACACAGCCACACACACACACACGCAAAAAACGCAAAGAGACACACGCGAACACACACACACACACAAACACACACACAAACACAAACGCGCACGCGCACACACACAGACACACACACATACACACAAACAAACAAACAAAAACAAAGAAGCAAACAAAAAAACGCAAACAAGCACACGCACAAAGGAAACACACACACACACACGCGCAAACACTGGAAACACAAACACGACCACACGCGCGTAAACACACACACACAAACAAACAAACAAACACACAAACGAACAAACACACACACGCCACGCACACGCACACACAAACACACCCACACACAAACACGCACGCAGACACGCACGCATGCAAGCACACGCACGGACACACACTCACACACAGACACACGCACGCACATGCGGACGCACACACGCAAACAGGTTCACACACGCGCACACACACACACAAACACACACAAACACACACAAACACAAAAACACACACACACGCAAACAGTTTCACACACGCGCGCACACACAAACAAACACACACACACAAACACAAACACAAACACAAACACAAACACAAACACAATCTCAAACACAAATCAACAAACACAAACACAAACACAAACACACACACACTCACAACACACCACACACACACACACCACACACACCAACACACACACACACACAAAAAAAACGGTCCACGCACGCCTCCGCACGCCCGCACGCTCCGCGCGCACCGCACGCGCTACAGCGCGCGCGCGCACGCACGCACGCCCGCACGCACGCACGCACGCACGCACGCGCGCCCGCACGCACGCACGCACGCACGCACGCACGCACGCACGCACGCACGCACGCACGCGCACACACGCACACACCTGCGCAGTTAAGGCGCTGACACGCTGGCCCAGACAGCAGCGCATTTTCATACTGCTGTTGTTCCCGCTCCCCTGAATTTGCACCCCAGACTTGCTACCATTGCACAGCTCCGCCAACGACCGTTTGCAATGTGGACACGCGCGCGTCTTCTCCCGAAAGCCCCCCTCGCGGGAAATTTATGTCAGCCATTTTTGAGGAGCTGCCCCTTCCCGGCCACCGATCCGCCGGACCACACGCACTTCTTCATCCCGCGCACGAGCGGGCAGGGTAGACACACACACACACATTTTCTATGAGCCCCCTGAGCCCAAGGAGCGACTGAGAACACCACACAGCCCGTATCCACATAGTGGGGAGCAACAGATCAAACGTCGGCGTTGAGAATTTCAAGCGCTGCTGTGTCAAGGTTGCACCTTGCGCGCCGCACCTCTCTGCCGCCGCCGGTTGCAGAGTCTTGCGCAAGGCTGGCCGCAAGCTCCAACCTCAAACAAGGCACAAGTCGCCAGCCTGGTACCAAGCATCAGCAAACATGAAAACAAATGCCAACAAAAAACTGAATTATCCCAGGTCAATGGCGCAGGACGCCGCAGTCTTTCCGACCGGACATCGCACGACGCATCCTGCTTACAAGCGCAGGGAAAAGAAAGCTAGCACCAAAGCCTTCTGCCTTTACCCCACCAACACATGTGCCTGGATGGCTCGAACGACTTGCCCACATAGGCCGTCGTCGATCTGACACAGCGAGAGCTGCTCCTTGCAACGACGAAAGCAAGCTCACAAGTTTGCTACGCCAAGCCTGGGAAAAATGGGAGAAGAGGTGCTTCCACAAGCGCACCACGCTCAAGCCTCGGCGCGCACCCGCTGCGGCTTTTGCACGATCACCGTCCGCTTGGGTCCACGCGCAGTGTCAGCGACCCAGCTTGGAATTCGCCGAGCGACGCGCCTCAGCACGCGCTAACTCCCACGTCTGTTTGGGGGACCCTGCGCCTACAAAGGCTGCCAGCTCACCTTCAGGCGGTTCCATATCACCTCAATCGGCGCTGGGAAGAAAAACTGGCCCTGTTGAGCGCTTCACCGCCTTCGTCCTCAACCTCTCGCCGGCACTGCCTTCGCTGTTCCGACATACGCACAAGCAAACTATCCAATATCTCTCACGGGCAACACCCGCGTGAAAAGCACGGAAACCCCAATGACTGCAGCCTCGCTGCCGCAAGGCTGTCGCCCAAAAATCCAAGGTTGAAGCGAGGAGCTCTTCAGCAGGACTTGTGCCCTTGCGCAGGCCAAAGCAACCTTTGACACCTTTCTGCCTTGCGCTTGTTGCGCCCCTCTGTTCTTTCCGTTCGGTTCGAAATGGCGCTTGGACATCTCGCGCAAAGCCGGGCATCCTTGACCAAGTGCTTTGTGAGCGATAGCCACAGGGCTGAACGGGCTTGCGTGAGCGGGCGCATTGTCACCTGGCGCTGCTTGGGGATTTTCCTTTAGCACACGCTTCGCCTGGTAGGCGTGGATACAAGACCGAGCACGCACATGAGCGGGCACTCGTTGCGCCGAAGCGATGCCACTATGTCCCAGTTCGCTGTCGAGGTTGCAGGCGATGGGGGTTAAGGAGATACAGGATACGTCCTAGCGGGGTGCCCCAACATAGCACGCGCAGCAATGGTGTCTTCTCTTCTACACGCTATGCGTCTACGCGTGAAAGAAGGGCCTCGGACCAAATGGCACAACGTTGCCCTCCCCGCCCACGCTCTGCAACGACAAGATCTGCTGCGTTGAGACAGCTGGCGCTGTCAAAAGCGTGGCGCAAAACCTGTTCGACTCAGAAAAAATATCGACACATTCATTCCATGACATTGAACTAACGATAGAATGGACAGGCGCAAGCTTGCGTCGTAGCGCCTTGTCGAGTGACGACATTCTGGACCATTGTTAGTCCACTCCTGGTCACTATGCTGAGGAGCATTGCTGCCAATCGTCATTGCAAGTCCCAAACTGTGAGATTATTGACGCGCTTGAAGCGAGCTGTGGACGAGGCCGCCCCTGGAACGCGCACCTGCGATCGCTGAGAACTTTGTCACGCTCGTTTTCGCCCATGTTCTCGCGCATCTTGCGCTGCAAGTGACATCGATCTCTTCGTGACTCCCGAGCTGTTCCTTCCCGAGCTTCTCGATTGCTGTTCCTTCCCGAGCTTCTCGATGGACGCGCAGTCATCTTCGTAAAGAAATCTTCCGCAGGACAGTTCACGGTCAGGCCCAAACGCTTCAAGGGTGCGATCTCACGAGCGGTGACTTCAGATCTTCTGTGCGTCGGCTAAAGGATATCTTGGTAGATCTTTTCAATCTTGCATTGCGGGACGCCCTCTTCCGGTTCTTGTGGACTTGTCCTCAGCAAATCTGGAGTCAACAACCGTCTTCACGTAACTCTCGGCATCTGTCTTGTGGATGTTGTATTTGAGAGGGAAGCCGTTTCTGAAAGGCTTTTGGCGTTTGGAAGACAGGCGCGACAGCCACCATGACGATCGGAAGACTGGACGGCTCGTCTGCAAGATGAAGACTCTGTCTTCCTCCACTGCGAGTCTCTCGTCCTGGCCAGCGCTCCAGGAGCGACATCCGCCGACCCCTTGTCCGCAAGGGTGAGGCGCACGGGAAGGGACATCATCTCTTATGAGGCAGCATTAGTAATGCAGAGGATGCTACGATGATAGTTCTCATCACAGTCATCACCCTTATCACCATAGTCATCATCCTTATCATCATCCTCATGGTCATCATCATCATTTCTTATTAAGCAGCATTGGTAATGCAGATGGTGCTACGATGATAGTTATCATCACAGTCCTCATCCTTATCATCATCCTCGTCATCATCATCCTGATCATTATGATTGCGGTCATCATCCTCCTTTTGTTGTTTCCTTCTTATAACATCATTGTACTCACGATCTTCATCATCTCTTCTGAGGCAGCATTGGTAATGCAGAGGATGCTACGCTGATAGTTATCATCACAGTCATCACCCTTATCATCATCCTCGTCATCATCATCCTGATCATCATCATTGTGGTCATCATTGTGGTCATCATTGTGGTCATCATACATACATACCTACATACCTACATACATACATACATACATACATACATTACACACATACATACATACATACATACATACATACGTACGACCGTACGTACGTACATACATTACATTACATTACATTACATTACACACATACATACATGCATGCATGCATGCCTGCCTGCATACATTACACACATACATACATATATACATACATACATACATTGCATTACATTACATTACATTACATTACATACATACATACACACATGCATACATACATACATTACATTACATTACATTACACACATACATTACATACATTACATTACATTCCATTACATTACATACATGCATACATTGCAATACATACATACACACATTACATACATACATACATTACTAACATACATACATACATGCATACATACATGCATGCAAACATGCATACATACACACATTACACACATACGTACACACATACATAAATTACACTACACTACACTACACTACACTACACCACACTGCGCTACACTACACTACACTACACACTACACTACACTTCACTGCACTAGGCTACACACTACACTACACTACATTACATTATGTGACATTACGTTGCGTTGCACTGCATTACATTACATTACATACATACACCAGCATGAAAATTTCGAGTTGCACCCCGCGTCACAGAACATGCACACAAACATATACATGTACATATGCATATACACACACACACGTAGAACACAAGAAGGGTGGCCCGTTTGGCTGATTTTTGTCGGTGCTTCCGGGCGGGGCACGACCCCTCCCCTATTTTGGGCCGTCTCCGGCTGGCCTTTTGTCTTCCTAGGTCCTAGCTGCCTGCCTCCCTTTCTGTGCCTCTCTGTGCCTCTCTGTGCCTCTCTCTGCCTGCCTGCCCGTTTGTTAACTTGCCTCTCTGTGTGACTGCTTGCCTTTTTTTCTCTCCTGCCTATGCGCCTGTCCGTGCGCCCGCATTTTGATTGCTTGCCTGGTGCTAAAAAGCGGCATCACAGACACAGGAATGCCTCGTCCCCGCGTCTCCGCATCATCCAAACCGGCGCAAACGTGCAAAACCCAGAAACCGAAAACAGCCCGAAGTACAGAACAGAGGGGAACATTAGAGACGGTTTCAAGCCCTGCACACGCGTACGCGGATCAATCTCCGCGCAACCCCGGCAATGATAAATCCTCGGGTCAATCCTGTCGGATCGCGTGCTCAGGGCATGAAACTGTCTCTTCTGTTGTCCCCTCTTCTAGCAAGCCAAAGTCAACCTCTGAACAACACTCCCTTCGCGCGGCGCCTGAAGTACGACGCCGCGCTCTTGATTTCTGCGTCCTCCTCCGCCGCGCGCTTTGCCCGGCGGCTGTGCCAGTTTCCGCTTGAAGCGGCTCCAGGGGTCATACCCCAATAGGCCGGCAGGCCGGCAGACAGACGCGCAAGCAAGAAAGCACGCGGACAAGCCATCGCCCAAGCGAGCAAACAAGAAAACAGGCAGGCACCAGGCAGCAGAAAGACAAGCAGACAAGCAGTCACACAGGAAGGCAAGCTAACAGACAAGCAAGTAGGCAAGCAAGCACGCAGAGATGAAGCATTACATTACATTAAACTACGTTACATTACATTACGTGACATTACATGACATTACATACATACATACATACATACATTACATTACGTTACACACACATACATACATACATGCCTACATACATTACATTACATTACATGACATTAATACGCACATACATACATACATACATACATTACATACATACATACATACATACATACATACATACATACATACATACATACATACATACATACATACATACATACATACATACATACATACATACATACATACATACATACATACATACATACATACATACATACATACATACATACATTACATACATTACATACATACATACATACATACATACATACATACATACATACATACATACATACATACATACATACATTACACACATACATACATACATACATGCATGACATACATTACATTACATTACATACATTACATGCATACATTGCATACATTGCATACATACATACATACATACATACATATACACATACATAACATTCATACATACATGCGTTACATTACACTACATTACATTAATCAAAGGAAGTTTAACAAGAAACTTCCGTAGTACTGGAACTAAGTGAGCTAGCTGCTTTGACATATAGCTATGACAGGTAGCTAGCATGACAAATAGATAGCTTTGACATATAGCTAGCTTGACAGATAGATAGCTTTCCAATAGGCTAGCATGACAGATAGATAGCTTTGACATATAGCCAGCTTAACACGTAGATAGCTTTCTCAAGTATCGATTTCGTGGCAGGCGCAGCACTTTCGCAAGCACTCTCTGCGAGCTGGGGGATGGCAAGATGCAGAAAACGTTGGCGCTGTGCGTGAATTGGGCTTCCGGACAGTGCGCAAACCACCTCGGCTGCGACGCCTGTACGGAGGCGGGTGCGGAACGGGTTCGGAACGGTCAGACGGGACCATTGGTTACGCCTCGTGGCAGGCGCAGCACTTTCGCAAGGTCAAGTATAGATTTCGTGGCAGGCGCAGCACTTTCGCAAGCACTCTCTGCGAGCTGGGGGATGGCAAGATGCAGAAAACGTTGGCGCTGTGCGTGAATTGGGCTTCCGGACAGTGCGCAAACCACCTCGGCTGCGACGCCTGTACGGAGGCGGGTGCGGAACGGGCGGAACGGTCTCGGAGACGGGACCATTGGCACGGCCGCGCGAAGGTTTCGCAAGGTTTGAATTGCGTGGCAGGCGCAGCACTTTCGCAAGGTCAAGTGTAGATTTCGTGACAGGCGCAGCGCAGCACTTTCGCAAGGTCAAGTATAGATTTCGTGGCAGGCGCAGCACTTTCGCAAGCACTCTCTGCGAGCTGGGGGATGGCAAGATGCAGAAAACGTTGGCGCTGTGCGTGAATTGGGCTTCCGGACAGTGCGCAAACCACCTCGGCTGCGACGCCTGTACGGAGGCGGGTGCGGAACGGGTTCGGAACGGTCTCGGAGACGGGACCATTGGCACGGCCGCGCGAAGGTTTCGCAAGGTTTGAATTGCGTGGCAGGCGCAGCACTTTCGCAAGGTCAAGTGTAGATTTCGTGACAGGCGCAGCACTTTCGCAAGGTCAAGTATAGATTTCGTGGCAGGCGCAGCACTTTCGCAAGCACTCTCTGCGAGCTGGGGGATGGCAAGATGCAGAAAACGTTGGCGCTGTGCGTGAATTGGGCTTCCGGGAGTGCGCAAACCACCTCGGCTGCGACGCCTGTTACGGAGGCGGGTGCGGAACGGGTTCGGAACGGTCTCGGAGACGGGCCCATTGGCACGGCCGCGCGAAGGTTTCGCAAGGTTTGAATTGCGTGGCAGCGCAGCACTTTCGCAAGGTCAAGTATAGATTTCGTGGCAGGCGCAGCACTTTCGCAAGGTCAAGTATAGATTTCGTGGCAGGCGCAGCACTTTCGCAAGGTCAAGTGCAAAATTCGTGGCACGCGCAGCACTTTCGCAAGGTCAAGTACAGATTTTGTGGCAGGCGCAGCACTTTAGCAAGGTCAAGCACAGATTTGGTGGCAGGCGCAGCATTTTTGCAAGGTCAACTTTCGCAGCCGGGGCTCGAAAATCGCAACTTTTAAGTACGAAAGTAGTACGCGAAGTCAACTTTCGCAGCTGGGGCTTGAAAATCGCAACTTTTAAGTACGAAAGTAGTGCGCAAAGTCCACTTTCGCAGCCGGGGCTTGAAAATCGTAACTTTTAAGTACGAAAGTAGTACGCAAAGTCCACTTTCGCAGCTGGGGCTCGAAAATCGATTTCGTGGCAGGCGCAGCACTTTCGCAAGGTCAAGTGCCAAATTCGTGGCAGGCGCAGCACTTTCGCAAGGTCAAGTACAAAATTCGTGGCAGGCGCATCACTTTCGCAAGGTCAAGTACAGAATTTGTGGCAGGTGCAGCACTTTCGCAAGGTCAAGTGCAAAATTCGTGGCACGCGCAGCACTTTCGCAAGGTCAAGTACAGATTTTGTGGCAGGCGCAGCACTTTAGCAAGGTCAAGCACAGATTTGGTGGCAGGCGCAGCATTTTTGCAAGGTCAACTTTCGCAGCCGGGGCTCGAAAATCGCAACTTTTAAGTACGAAAGTAGTACGCGAAGTCAACTTTCGCAGCTGGGGCTTGAAAATCGCAACTTTTAAGTACGAAAGTAGTGCGCAAAGTCCACTTTCGCAGCCGGGGCTTGAAAATCGTAACTTTTAAGTACGAAAGTAGTACGCAAAGTCCACTTTCGCAGCTGGGGCCGAAAATCTTCGCAAGGTCAAGTATCGATTTCGTGGCAGGCGCAGCACTTTCGCAAGGTCAAGTGCCAAATTCGTGGCAGGCGCAGCACTTTCGCAAGGTCAAGTACAAAATTCGTGGCAGGCGCATCACTTTCGCAAGGTCAAGTACAGAATTTGTGGCAGGTGCAGCACTTTCGCAAGGTCAAGTGCAAAATTCGTGGCACGCGCAGCACTTTCGCAAGGTCAAGTACAGATTTTGTGGCAGGCGCAGCACTTTAGCAAGGTCAAGCACAGATTTGGTGGCAGGCGCAGCATTTTTGCAAGGTCAACTTTCGCAGCCGGGGCTCGAAAATCGCAACTTTTAAGTACGAAAGTAGTACGCGAAGTCAACTTTCGCAGCTGGGGCTTGAAAATCGCAACTTTTAAGTACGAAAGTAGTGCGCAAAGTCCACTTTCGCAGCCGGGGCTTGAAAATCGTAACTTTTAAGTACGAAAGTAGTACGCGAAGTCAACTTTCGGGGATTGAACATCGCAACTTTTAAGTGCAGAGAAAGATGGACTGATAGATAGATCAATAAACAGATATAGAGATAGCTAGAGAAATAGATAGAAAGAGATAGAGAAACAGAGATAGACAGAGATAGATAGATTTGTAGATAGATAGACAAATAACTAGCTAGATAGATAAAGAGATAGAGAGATAAATAAATAGAGAGGTAGATAGATAGATAGGAGATAGAGAGGTAGATAGATAGGTAGATCTATAGATAAATCGCAACTTTTAAGTACGCGAAGTCAACTTTCGCAGCTGGGGCTTGAAAATCGCAACTTTTAAGTACGAAAGTAGTGCGCAAAGTCCACTTTCGCAGCCGGGGCTTGAAAATCGCAACTTTCAAAGTACGAAAGTAGTACGCAAAGTCCACTTTCGCAGCTGGGGCTCGAAAATCGCGACTTTTTAGTACGAAAGTAGTACGCGAAGTCCACTTTCGTAGCTGGGGCTCGAAAATCGCAACTTTTAACTACGAAAGTAGTACGTGAAGTCCAGTTTCGCAGCTGGGGCTCGAAAATCGCAACTTTTAAGTACGAAAGTAGTACGCGAAGTCAACTTTCGGGGATTGAACATCGCAACTTTTAAGTGCAGAGAAAGATGGGTAGATAGATAGATCAATAAACAGATATAGAGATAGCTAGAGAGATAGATAGAAAGAGAGAGAAAGAGACAGAGAAACAGAAAGAGAAAGAGAAAGAGAAAGAGAAAGAGAGAAAGAGAGAAAGAGAGAAAAAGAGAGAGAGAGAGAGAGAAAAGCAAGGGGCCAAGGACAGTTCTCCAAACTATAGTTGTTCACTGCTTTGAAACTTCCGCCCCCCGGCTCTGCCGGACCTTACTTGTACATACATGGCTGCCTGCCTGCCTCTGCCTGCCTGCCTGCCTGGCTGCCTGCCTGCTTGCCTGCCTGCCTGCCCGTTTTTTAGCTTGCCTTCCTGTGTGACTGCTTGCCTTTTTTTCTCTCCTGCCTACCGTGCGATTTTTGATTGCTTGCCTGGTGCTAAAAAGCGGCATCACAGACACAGGAATGCCTCGTCCCCGCGTCTCCGCATCATCCAAACCGGCGCAAACGTGCAAAACCCAGAAACCGAAAACAGCCCGAAGTAAGGCCGGGGCGGTACCTGGGAGCACCGTTCGGGTTGGACAAAAACACAGAAAATCACCTCCGGAAGCCCTCGAAACGAAAAAGCTAAAACAATGAGTGTCGCAATTCACTTAACAGGGGTTGTAAAGCACGCGGACAAGCCATGGGCAGGAAGCAAGCGAGCAAACAAGAAACAGGCAGGGCAGGCAGGCAGGACAGCACGCAGGCAAGCAACAGGCGAGCGCCAGGCAGCAGAAAGAAAAGCAGACAAGCAAGCAAGCACGCAGAGATGCAGCATTACATTACATTACATTGCGTTACATTACATTTCATTGCATTACACTACATACATTACATACATTACATAGATTACACACATTACATGCATTACATACATACATACAGACATACATACGTTCCTTACATTACATTACATTACATCACACTACATTACATACATACATTACATTACATTACATTACATTACATACATACATACAGTACATTACATACATACATACATACATGACGTTACGTTACATTACATTACATCACATTACATGCATTACATTACATTACATACACACACACGCATTACATACAGACATTACATTCCATTCCTTTACATTACACTACATTACACTACATTACATACATACACACATTACATTACATTACATTTGATTGCATACATACATACATACATACATACATGACATTACATTACATTACATTACATTACATTACATTACATTACATACATACACACAAACATTACACACATACATACATACATACATACATACATTGCACACATACATTGCATACATACATATACCCACATACATTCATTACATACACACACATGTATTACATACATACAGTACATTACACACATGCATTACATACATACATACATACGTACATACATACATACATACATACATACATACATAACATACACTAGCGGGGGCTCGCTCCTTTTCAGCAGCGTGCGAGATGAAGCCCATGGCAGGAGAGTAACAGAATCAGAGCATGAAGTTAAAAACTAGACCACGGTTGGCCCGAAAGCAGAACATCGCAAGCGAGGTCGGCCCAACGCTGCAGGATGCGTTCTTTTTCCCTACACGAAGCATTCGTGAAGCAAGCGCGAGACAGCACCAGGCAAGGTGCTCTGCGCAAACTGGTCGGTGCAAGTTGGTCTGCGCAAGTTGCTCTACGCAAGTTGCACTGTGCAAGTTGCTCTGCGCAAGTTGCTCCGCGCAAGTTGCTCCGGCAAGTTGGTCCCTGCAAGTGGCTCCCTGCAAGTTGCTCTGTGCAAATTGCGCTCCCTGCAAGTTGCTCTGTGCAAGCTGCTCTGTGCAAGTTGCTCTGTGCAAGTTGCTCTGCGTAAGTTGCTCTGCGCAAGTTGCTCTAGGCAAGGCGCTCTGCGCAAACTGGTCGGTGCAAGTTGGTCTGCGCAAGTTGCTCTGTGCAACTTGCTCTGCGCAAGTTGCTCTGCGCAAGTTGCTTTAAAATGCAAGTTGCATCTTGCGACGCCCGCCCGCGGACCAGGGAGGAATCGAACCCGCGACCCGCCGGTTCCGGGAGCAGGCGCGCGAACCACGAGACAACTCCCGAAGACCAGTTCGAACAACAAAAGTCGCAAAAACCTCGAGTTTTTGCACCTCCACCACGCCGATTCCCGCAGAAGATTGCGCGAGAACCGCAGAAATCGCAAAAAACCTCGTTTTTGCACCTCGACCACGCCGATCCCCGCAGAGGGTCGCGCGAGCAGGTTAAACATCGCAAAAAACCTCGAGTTTTTGCACCTCGACCACGCCGATCCCCGCAGAGGGTCGTGCGAGCAGGTTAAACATCGCAAAAAACCTCGAGTTTTTGCACCTCCACCACGCCGATTCCCGCAGAGGGTTGCGCGAGCACCGCAGAAATCGCAAAAAACCTCGAGTTTTTGCTCGGCGACCACGCCGATCCCCGCAGAGGTTCGCGCGGGAACTTTAGAAATGGCAAAAAACCATGGGTTTTTGCACCTCGACCACGCCGATCCCCGCAGAGGGTTGATTTTCGTGTAGTGTCGTCGGCACTACCCCGCCGCCCTAAGAAGAGATTTTAACTCCTCGCAAGTCAATTGCACTTGACTCCTTGCGCTTGCAACTTGCACTTGACTCCTTGCTTGTTTCAAGGAGTCATTGCAAGGAGTCATTGCAAGGAGTCATTGCAAGGAGTCATTGCAAGGAGTCATGGCAAGGAGTCATTGCAAGGAGTCATTGCAAGGAGTCATTGCAAGCAGTCATTGCAAGGAGTCATTGCAAGGAGTCATTGCAAGGAGTCATTGCAAGGAGTCATTGCAAGGAGTCATGAGAGCCATTGCAAGTTGCAAGGAGCCAAGTGCATGGAGTCAAGTGCAAGTCGCAAGTGCACGGAGTTAAGTGCAAGTTGCAAGTGCAAGGGGCCAAGTGCAAGGAGCCAAGTGCAAGGAGCCAAGTGCATGGAGTCAAGTGCAAGTTGCAAGTGCATGGAGTCAAGTGCAAGTTGCAAGTGCAAGGAGTCAAGTGCAAGTTGCAAGTGCAAGGAGTCAAGTGCAAGTTGCAATCCTTGCCAATGACTCCTTGCAATGACTCCTTGCAATGACTCCTTGCAATGACTCCTTGCAATGACTCCTTGCAATGACTCCTTGCAATGACTCCTTGCAATGACTCCTTGCAATGACTCCTTGCAATGACTCCTTGCAATGACTCCTTGCAATGACTCCTTGCAATGACTCCTTGCAATGACTCCTTGCAATGACTCCTTGCAATGACTCCTTGCAATGACTCCTTGCAATGACTCCTTGCAATGACTTTCATGATGATGATTCCTTGCAATGACACCTTGTAATGACTCTCATGAGAACAACTCAAGTGAACCCAGCGGAAGAACCCTTCGCCATGCTTTCGGGAACATTCCAATGAACAATCATAGACAGATATACACGATCATACTCACAGAGACAGAAATAGGCAGACCGAGCAAGTGCTTGACGAAAGGCGGTTTCGGAATATTTCGAGAAATGGATGATTGCGATTTTGAGCCTTTGCCGGTAAAACACTTCGAAGGACTGCGCACTGCGTTGAACTGGAGACCCAATTCTGGAACCCCAAATATCGAAAGACGAGTTATAGATAGAACTTCTCAGCAGCACCAATTAGCCTACGCAATATCAGCGAAATTTCACAAATTCATTCGACAAAGACAGAGACAAAGACACAGACAAAGACAAAGACAGAAACAGAGACAGAGACAGAAATAGGAGACAAAGACAAAAACAGAGACAAAGACAGACACAGACACAGACACAGACACAGACACAGACACAGACACAGACACAGACAGACACAGACACAGACAGACACAGACAGACAGACAGACAGACAGACACAGACAGACACAGACAGACAGACACAGACAGACAGACACAGACAGACACATAGACAGACAGACAGACAGACAAAGAAACAGATACCAGAGACGAGACAGACAGCGACAGAGAGACAGAGACAAAAAGAGACACCTCCGGCGCGCAGCGCGCCGGATTCTGATGTCGACATGCCACAGGCTTCGCCTGCGCACGTTCACGCATCCGACTCCGAGCCCGAAAGCCGTGACGCAGACGGGCTGCAAGAACGCGCGTGCGAGCTCTCGGCTGCGCGTGCCCCAGTTGCACGCGGCCGCTGGCCGCTTGTCCCCTGGCGCCCTCGCCCAATGGAGCGAGCCAGTGGGAAACGGTTTGTCACCCGTGGCCAGGAGGTGGTTGCAGGGGCGGCCCTCTTTGGACTGGGCACGCCGGGTTGCTACCGGCCCGGTTTGGATTAGTAGGGTGGTTTCCCATTCAACTTCAAGATGATCCAGGGTTTCAATCCCCAAACCACCAATCCAAACCAGCAATTAGGGGTAAGTTGAGGTGGGTGCTGAAAAAGGGCCGAGCTCTTAGGGGCCAAGGTCCAGGCCGTGGCGGGCGTGCCAAGAACAGAGCAAATCTTATAGAGCCCGCGCCGGCAAGACATTTTTTTAAATAAAGAGTCGGGGCATACATCTGCCTGTCCGTAGCAATTTTGGCTGAGATCTTGGCCCATCTTCCAAGAGTTGGCGATGTGAGAAGCTGTGAGCCGCGGCCTTCGGCTTTGCTTGCACCCAGGATGTTTTCTGGTCGATCGCGTCTTCGCTTGCGCTTGCAACAACTGTGTGTGTAGATGGATCTTTAAGGCCAATAGCGCGCGGATCCGTTCTCACCTTGCTCAGGCGACCGCCTTTCACTGACTCATTAGCGTGACCTTATCGCGACCAGCCCGGCCCTCAGTGCATCTCGCGACCTGTGTTTGGAGAACGGCAGCATGCTTTTCGCATGCGACTAGTATACATTGTCTGACACATATGAGATAATAAAATATGTTGGTACCTGAATTGCGATGACACAACGGCTTCGTTCAAAGCCCGGACCATTTTTCCGAAATATCCCGGATATTTCGAGAATTGCACTCCAGACCATTTTTCCGAAAGATTCCGGATATTTCGACGACAGCATTTCCCGAAAGGGTTCCCGAAATATTTGGATATTTCGGGAAATTGGTCCCTATAAAAAATGAAGCCATTGCATCTTTCGGATTATGGCCGGGGTAGCCCGGACAGATTTGGGTAAGCGGTGCATAGGAAATATGAAGCGGTTGCATCTTCCAGGGGCAGCCCGGACCAATTTTCCGAAATATCCGGGATTTTTCGGAAAAGCGGTCCGGGAAAACGCGCGCAAGTGCGACGAGCAAATTTCACGGTTTCGTTTTATAGAGAACAGAGCAAAGCTTATAAACCCCGCGCCGGCAATACATTTTTGCAATGCAGGCACCAACATGTTGTGTTATCTCATATGTGTCAAAAACGTATACTCGTCGCGTGCGAAAAGCATGCTGCCGTTCTCCTAACACAGGTCGCGAGATGCACTGAGGGCTGGGCTGGTCGCGATAAGGTCACACTAAAGAGTCAGTGAAAGGAAAATCGTACATGCCTACATACACACATACATACATACATACATACATTGCATGCATGCATACATACATGAACGCATGCATACATACATACATAAAATACATACATACATTACATACATACACACATACATACATTAATACATAAATACATTACATACATAAACACATACATACATACATACATACATACATACATACATACATTGCATGCATGCATACATACATGAACGCATGCATACATACAAACATAAAATACATACATGCATTACATACATACACACATACATACATTAATACATAAATACATTACATACATAAACACATACATACATTAATACATAAATACATTACATACATACATACATACATTACATACATTACATACATTACATACATACATACATTACATACATACATGCATACATACATGCATACATACATGCATACAAACATACACTACATACATTACATACATTACGTACATTACATACATTACATACATTACATACATTACATACACTACATTGCATTACTTACTTTCTTACATACATACATACGTACATACTTGCATGCAGACATACATACATTACACACATACATACATATGCCTCCATGCATACATGCATACATGCATGCATACGTGCATACATACATACATACAACATGCATACATACTTTACATGCATACATACATACATACATACCTACACACATACATACATATTACATGCATACATGCATACATGCATGCATGCATGCATACATGCATACATGCATACATGCATACATGCATACATGCATACATACATACATACACACACTCCGTTACATACATTACAACATGCATACGTTACACTACACTACACTACACACTACACTACACTACACTACATTACATTACGTTGCGTTGCATTGCATTGCGTTACATTACATACATACATACACCAGCATGAAAATTTCGAGCTGCGCCCCATGTCACAAAACATGCACATAAACATATACATGTACATATGCATATACATACAGACGTAGACCACAAGAAGGCAAGCACCAGGCAAGCAATCCAAACAGCGGGCGCACAGGCACATAGGCAGGACAGAAAAAAGGCAAGCAGTCACACAGGAAGGCAAGCTAACAAACGGGCAGGCAGGTAGGGGCAGGCAGGCAGGGGTCGTGCCAGGGCAGGAGGGGTCGTGCCCGGAAGCACCGAAAAACGACATCACAGACACAGGAATCCCGCGTCTCCGCATCAACGAAACCAACGCCATCATCACCCCCCATCAACCCGCCCCCCTGCCAGAACAGAGGAGAACATTAGAGACGGTCACACGCGTGCGCGGATCAATCTGCGCAGCGGCCATGATAAATCCTCGGGTCAATCCCCTCGGATCGCGTGCTCAGGGCATGAAACTGTCTCTTCTGTCCTCCCCTCTTCTAGCAAGCCAAAGCCAACACAACCTCAGAACAACACTCCCTTCGCGCGCCTGAAGTACGACGCCGCGCTCTCGATTTCTGTGTCCTCCTCCACCGTGCGCTTTGCCCGGCGGCTGTGGACGCGCAAGCAAGAAAGCACGCGGACAAGCCATCGCCAACATACAGGACAGTGACCCCGCGGGGGCGGCGGCACCGGGCGGCAGCCCTTACGCCTCCTGGGGTAGCATGTCGCCGCTAGGCAATTAGCCTGCTAGCTTTAGCTATAGGGGCTGCACCCTGATGCGGGCCATGCGGCTGACATCATCAGGGTCCGCGGTTGGGCCTGGGCGATGCTTCAGCGGGGTTTGGTCTGCATCATCAAGACTTCCTTCCAAAAAGCCTCTCGACCCATGAAGCACTGTTTTTAGAAGGTGTCGGAGAGATATAAGCAAGGCTCATTCATTTTTGCGCATTTTGGCGCCAAGCGCTGCCGGGCATGCCGGCGATGCTGGGTCCTCGCTCTACAAAACGCTGTAAATACCGTCAACAACTGCTGCGCGGAGCGGTGGGCCGTTGTTCTGTCCGTTTTGCTTTTGCTGTGGCTGGCTCGCGCGCTGCGCGGTCCTTGCTTTTTTCCCGTTGGTTTTCGGGCCTTCTGGCGCGCGCGCGCGACCCCAGCCACAAAACGCTGCTATTTACGGCGTTTTGTTGCATGTGTGTTTCCGGGCTGGCTTGCGGGCTGTTCTTTTTGGGCTGCTCTTTCTGGGGCCTCTGGCGCGCGCGCGCGCGACCCCATGTCAGCCTTCTGGGTTGGGGCCCGGCTGGGGCCCAGAAAGCCCGCATCCCCGGCATTATCTGGGGTTGGGGTGGACAACATGCATAACCTAACCACATAGCACAGGATACGTTTCTCATACAAAAAACATGGCATGACATGGTATAACTTCAAAGAGGCGTAGCCGGCTAGAGGCCGCAGGCCCAGAAAGAAACATATTGTTCTTGGGATCAAACATAGGCAGGTCTTTAGCCATGCGCGCCAGCGGTATGGCTGGCCTTGCGCGATAACTTCTCGGGTGCGGCCGGAAAGCGAGATGTGACGCGCACGTCCATGAAAGAAGTAGTGTGGAGCTTTTTAATGATCTCAGTGTACGACTCTTTCTGTGAGATGAAATCACCGTGCGTTCTGTGCGCGGTTGGCTTCCAGTATTGTTCAAGCGTTGGAGTCCCCTCTCTCGTGTTGTGGGACGTTCTTGAGTCTTGGGTCAGATGGCTTGGATTGAGTTCCGGCTCACGCTCTCGCTTGTAGCCCTGCGTGGGGGCGAGCGGCTTTTCGGCCTAAGGCTACAAGCCCAGACGGGTGCGGGACTGTGCTGGGCCTGAGCTCGGAGCTGCCCCGAGAGGTGCTTGCTGAGTCGCCTGCTGAGCGTGAGGGGCCGGCAAGCTTGTCCCCGTGCCACGCAAAGGGCTTGGCCAGTGAGTCCCTTCACAGGATGTAGGCCTGAGGTTCCTGTCTTCATCTGTCTACAGAATGAAGCGGGCTTTTGGCATTCATCAGAACAGTCTGCGTCGCCCACTGCGTTGGGCTTGGTGATCTTGGCGCCTTTCCTCGTCCGCGTTCCGTCTCGGAGTCTGACTTGTCCATAGTCAACTTCCATTGGCCACGTTTCATCATGGATGGGGCTTTCTTTTGGTCTTCTGAGAAGCGTAGACGAAAGCAAGAATCATCGTTACAGTCGCTCGAGTGATCTTTCTTGACTTTCTTTTCCTTCCCAGGTTCTGCTCGCCTTCGGAGAGGCTTTTCGCGGGACCATAAACTTGAGACCTCCAAGAGGCTTGCCATGAGCGAAGTTTTGGGAGGAGCGAGAAGCAAGGGTATGCGCCTTTTTCAGCGCTCGGCTGCAGCAACTGTTTATCAAGTAAGACAGCTGCAGCTGATTCTGCACACAGGGCCGGCCCCAAGCACTTCCAAATTATGCGCAAGAGCCAGGAATTCAAACACACACAAACACGCAAATGCAGAATTCTGAATGAGTGAGTCCTCCTTTTTTATTCCAGAGGTTGCCACCTTCCTTTTCAACTAAGCCCGTGCCTTCCCCCTGTGATTTTTGGGCAGCGGCTGCCCAGGAGCCTCAGCCAAGCTCTCTCCAAATGTACTGCAAGGCGCTCGTTCCGCTTACACTGAGGGCGATGCCCGCTCCTTTGCTTCGTCTTCTTTTTGCAGGTGATCCACGTGATCAGCTGCCTAGACTCGCGGTGAAAGCAGAACCCAATCGTGAGACGTGTCCTCATTGTAGAGGCGTTCTGCGTCTTGCAAAGATGGCCATAACCTGGTCGCAGTTGTTGCCTGTCAGGAATGGGGCTCCGAGAAAACCCAAGATAACCCAAGGTTGAGAAGAAGCAATGAATCTTTGCTCCTGCCTCAAGGTAAGCTTGGGCAGCAGCAGCACCTCTGCAATCAACACGAAAGGCAACAAGACATCCCTTGGAGCGATACAAGAGAATGCACTCAGGATGCTACGGTCCACAAGCGAACCTGGCACACAGGAATGAACTTGTGGCATGTGCGAATGCTGCGAATGTAATACACATGAGGAACTGAGTAACTACATGTTCGGCCTTTAGAGCAGAAACTCAGGATCAATGAGAGCCCACTCTCTTGCTCGTCCACTCTTACTCCAAGCTCCTGGAGGCAAATGGCGGATGGCAAATGGCCACTGCAGCTGCACTGCATGGCGTTTTTGAGGCACTCAGGCACGAGAGTGCCTCACCCCTCTTTCGTCGATAACTGACCGCAGCAAGGTCTGCAAGGGCGCGAACCTAACTTAACGGTCTTGCAGCACGCAAACCTTGCTCGACTCAGCTGCTCAGCTCCCAGCCAGACTGCCAGAGCCATCGAAGATTGGCAAAGTCTGGACGGCAGCCTGCACAATCTGCACACAAAATTGTTCAGTTCATCAGCACATCAAATTTGACATCTGAGCGCTCGAAATTGTTGTGCGAGCGCAAGACACTAACCAGTTCCTTTCGCGAAGGCCAACGAGGGGCTTCCGCGGCTGCAGGGTAGCTTACGCGAGTGTCGGTGTAGCAAATGCCGACACAGCGCTTACCCTGTTCGCCAATGCGAACTCAGCGAGCCCGGAAAAGTATAAATGTTCAATGCGTGTTTCTGGCGAAGCCTTTCGCAGCCTTCCCCGACCTAGGGAAAATACGTGTTCGAAACGATTTCTCCTCATACTATGTTCGCTTGAAGGGAATTTAGAACGCTGTTCATCTGATAGTCGATGTCCGCCTTCACACTAGCCAGCAAGGATTGAATCGCGGTATCCTGACAAACTCATGCAAGCTTCAGGTCGACATCGACTTTACATGGCTGTCCTCGGTGAAGCAGGGTCTCGGATCGACCTTCGCAAAAAGGTGCAGCAAAAGTGCCGCACTGTGGGCATTATCGTTTCTGATCTTGCGGTGCCATATTTGCTTTGAGTCAGGACGTTGAGTTCAAGAGTTCAAGAGTTCAAGCTCAAACATCACGAAAAAAAACAGCCACTGAAAGGACGGACAAACGGAACAAAGCCGCTGGCTCCCAGCAGTCTGACATGTCGAGCAATCTGGCCTTCTCAAGTTGCGCAGCAAGCCCTGAAACTGCTTTCGCAGCACTGACCTGCATGGCCAAAACCGTAATCCTAAACCAAACCAACACCATCCGATGCAATTCATATACACGCCAAAACCTTCGCCTTGTCTGCGCGAGAGACCTCAGCTCGTATGCTTCTCCGCTGCTCAGATCATATCTCAGGCACAGGCACTGTCCGCAAAAAAAGTTGCCAGCTCCGTGCAAATCTCTTCGCGATAGCGCTGAACTCCGCCAGAAGTGGTAGGACAAAGCCTTGCAATGTGCTGTATGTGCTGTATGTGCTGTATGCGCTATTTTGATTGTGTGAGAATGCACGTGCGCTTTTTGGCACCCTGCGCCCGCTGGAATCCACAGAAAATCCGCCGGAACATGAAACAAAGCCCGTGGCTGAAGGTCAATACAACACGAACCAGCAATTGCGTGAAGCGCCAAATGATCTTGATGGACCACCAAAGTCAAAGCGATTTGCGTCAACAGCTTCAGCCTCGGCCAAAGGATCAACGTGGCAAGTGTTTAGCATGCCCACACACTTCCACTTCCCAATCTTTCGCAAGACTTCCAACTACTCAATGCGAGCGAAAGTGGGATGCAAGTGGGAGTGCCTGCAACACGTTGTGTTGCTCTGCTTGCCACATCAGACTTTGTGACATCAGACGTTTCAGGAAGTTGGGACGTCAGTCGGGGCTGGGAACTGAGTGCCCCGTGAGCTGTGCATGGCCCTGGGCTTGTGCTATGAAAAGCAACGATATCATACAAAGGCAAATTTATGGCAAATATGGCAACAGTTGCACACATGGCAACAATAGCAACAATGGCAACAATGGAAGTGCATGAGAAGCATGCCCTGGCAAAGCCCTTTGTGAGCCGAAATAGACGACCGATATGACCGATTGACCTGTGCAAAGCTGCCTTGCTCCTCGCTTAATTCGGTCATGTCGTGGCCTGGGCTGTGCCTTCTGGCCTTGTGGATACAGTGCACGCTCACATTGAAACAGCCAGTGAACAGTAGCGGAACCACTCCAGGCCTTGTGAGAGCATGGAGCTTCCTTTAGAAATGTCGGAGGTGTCCCGCGGATGCCACGGCAACTTGAAAGGCTGAAACCAGTGAGAACTCAGCGTTGTGTCATATCAGGATAGTCAATGCCATCTGCTACCTGCGGCCATCTGTTTTGACATCTCGAAATCTTGACCTCTCTACATTGCCATGATACCAAAAAAACGCTAAGACTGGCAATCAAACAAGATCAAAGAAGTTGGGGAAGCTGCAATTTGCAAGGTCGAGACACATGAATTTTCACGCCTGCCGGCGCAAAGGAGCAGAGTAGAAGTATTCTGCTGCTAGCACAGTGACCTGAGCAGGACTCGATTTCACTTATGCGGCTGTATGCCGAGCCTCTGCTGACTCCGCTAAGTGCTTGGCAGCAGCATCCAGCCATGTGGAAAGTTGTCGAGACATATCACAGTCCTGCACTAATCCGAGAGCCTTTTAAAAAACCAAAGTGGAAAGGCACTCTCCAGCAACATCTATGCTCCATGCGAATCATGCTCCGACACCCTTCACACAGGTCCGGCTCAGATTTCTTGTCCAGCACTCCAATGATAAACATATCGTCATCAAGCAAAACCTGCTTGAGAATGACCTTGCATACTCTGCAACAAGTTCGTGTGTTCCAGTCCAAATGATTCTCAGATTGAGCTAGCTGGGAGCAATGCCATCCCCCCGGTGATGGAGAAGAGAACTTCGCCTGCACTCATCCTGACAGTAGCCAGCACAGGATACATATGCATAGATTAGCAGAATGTAAGCAGCTGTCCTGTCGCAGCTATTCAAGCAAACTGAACCTCAGTGATGGCATCAGCTCTGAATGCTGCAAAAAGAAAGACACGTTGTACGTTCTGCGTTGTGTACAATTGCAATGCAATCACAGCAGGTGCACTGTTGTGGGCTTGCCAGAGCTGATGCCCTGTGGCAGCCCTGGAGGTGATCACTCTGTGAATGCCGGGCAGCGGTGCTGGAGCTTAGAATGCGATCCAAGACTTGAAGACTTGCAAACCAAGAGAGATCATGAACAAACACGTTTGCCATCCGACTGGGTTGGGGAAAGTATGAGGTGGAGGTTGGTACAAGCAATGGCGTTCAAACCGCCTGCGCCCAGTATGCCAGCACCTTTTGATTTGCGAGGAGCACAAACCCTGTACTTTCACAGACCCGCAGCCCTCAGGGCGAGTTCAATCAGAGCTCAGTGGCGCTGAAAGATTCTGCGCCCAAGCAAGGGAGTGACATTGGGGGTGGACAACTCTGAACGCGATCGAACCCCCCTGTGGGCACAAGCAGTCTGTTCCAACTTACCCTGGCCGTGTGCGCGAAAGAGAACTGTCCTGCCCCGTCTCCACCGTAAAAAGTCAAGGAAACAATCCCGCTAAAACCAGTGTCCTTTTTCGCGCGCCGACAATTTGAGCAACTAAGATGTCAGCCGCAATAAACTCTAGCATGCGGAAAGACCGCACTGGTCCGCTTAGTCGGCACCACCAGCATCACCACGGCTTTATCTTTTCCGTTGACTCAATGTAGCTGTTTGGCTATGTCGCGGGTTGTCGCGTTTGTCCGGTCGACGCCGCACGCACCAGCACCGCTGCTACGAAAAACTGCTTTCAGCTGATCAATTAGATACGTTTGTCAAGTTAAACTGGGCTGTCGCCACCAGCATCGACGCTTAAACAAACCGCAAACCAAATGCAGCTTTCGCGATGGTAGACTGAACTTGTCGAACTCGGCATCGTCACCTACGTGTACTCATGCATGTGTTAGTGAAGGAATCCAGACAATCGATCGCAAGCAGAAGGTCCTTTTCACCTAGCTGCTGCATGCTGCTGCTACCTCTGCCGTCCTGAGAGCCGGGGGTATCCTTAAGCGCTCTCTGCTGTGCACGCCCCGCCGATTATTCGGCAGGATGGTTTGAGGGAAATGCTGCGTTTGATGAAAAGGCAGTTCTCACGGAGGACGTTCTCAAGGAGTTTCTGCACGAAGCTCCGCCAGTCACTAGCTTAAGGGCCCTACTCAAGCCTGTTATGGCGAATCACTATGCGGTAAAAGAGCACAATGCTCACTCCGCAGCTTTCATCCGAGTGACTTTGAGAAGGAGACTTGGGGATACAGACTTTTGCGGACGACTCTAGGAATTCTATGATATCTTGAAAGCAGCCAGAGCAGCTGGTGTGGGCGCAGCCCTTGAGTATGCGTGATCTTACAATTGCCCACAATTTTAATAGTGGCAATCAAGTTGAGGCACCAACCTTCGGGCAAAAACTGGCCATCTCTGGACGACTGGATCAGTGTCTCAACGGTGTTGGCTGCCTGGGCAGCTCGGAGTGCGACTTGACGTGCGGCTACATGTCGCCTCCAGGCCCACATGGCCGGCCCCTCCGAGTTGTATCAGATCAGTCCCCACGACCTTCACAAATCGTCAAGCGCATTGGATTGCTGCACTTCGAAGGCAAAGTGGATTGCTCCACTTGGGAAATATCAGCCTCGGCAGGCGGCCTGGCCGACAAACTGCTGAAGCCTGGCAGTGGAGATGATTGCTCTGTCGGACACATCATGCTCCCTGCAGAAGATGACATGGACAAAGCTTCAAAGAAATAACCTCTGACTCAATGCCCTCCTTGGCTGCAGAGGACCACTGGGCATTTTGGGCAGGAAGGGTCTGCGATCACCTCTGAGCGTGGACAATGGCGCATGTTGCACGTGTCCGAGCTGCCTCATCTACTTAAGTAGCATCAGCACTAAAGTACCGAGGCCCGAGCAAAGGGAAATGATAAATCCACAAGCTCTTTGCTCCATACCTGTGCTCTGCGACAAGTGCTACATCCAGCATACAAAAGGCGGAGAATTCGTGATCAATTGTGAAGTGGCCGCCAACTCCAAACTGAGATCCAAGCTACACCTGAACTCTGAAAAGACTCCACGGCCTGTGTGCATGGCGGAAGCATGGCCCGGTGTGGGCTTAACGACATCTCAGAATGCACTGGCAGCCGCTCGCATTGATAGCGCCTTGGTAGTAACCAAAGCGCCCAAATGATGAGCTGGTGCCTGGCAAATGACTGTAGACGAACACACCGCCTCTCCCCCGTGCCTGTCGCATCTCTCGCTTCCTGACACTGACCTGTCAAAAGTCAATCTTGTCCCTGTCAGGCTTCAGGTCAAGGGAGGGCAAGCCTGTGAGAGTGAGCACGCAGTGCTCATGCTGGCCAAGGATTGACCATCCTTAGTCCAGCAGTATGCAAGGGATCAAGCCTCACTTGCAAGCTCCATATGTTTTGCTCATGACACATGTATCACGTGATGAAACCTTGAACACGATCTATAGACAATGCGTGGGTATCAAACCTGCGACACCTTGCAACCAGCTTCGAGGAACAGTCTGGGGGCGCGACAAACTTGTCATCTTTAAGCCTGGCCACAAGCTCTCAACTGGTTTCATGCTATATCGGCAGAGTGAATCGGCGCCAAACGCACATACGCGCCAGGTCACGGACTCGAACGCCGGAACTCAAATCCAAAGGTGACCGCTATTCTTCTAGATTGAATTGCAGAAGGACCCAAGCAAAAGGTGTTACCGTCTCAAAGCGCAATTGCAAAATGACGCAAACCGCAGCACGGCAGCGACACGGCGTCAAAGTGACACAAGCTCGATCTGAAGGGATGGGTGTGTGTGTGAAGCTAGGCAAGCGAATCCGAATGCGTTCACATGCCGGCAAACATTTCAATGCATTCAACAACTCAAAACAGGACCACAAGGACAGGCGGCTGTACGTGTGTTGCAAAGCCAGCAACGCCTATAGAGCTTCTCACTGGCCAGGTGTCAAAAAAACGCGTGAAACCCAAATTCCGATGCAGGGGCCTGCATAAAATCGCTCACTACCTGCTCCAAGCGCAAACACAACGACTCGAGCCCAACCTTGGCTTCTTCAGGCCCATGTCAAGCGTTGCATCGGTGAGACTCCGTCTCCACCTCTTAGGATAGAAACGTGATGCAAACTTCTCATGTTGTTTAGCCCTATCAAGTCCTTTCCCATCAATTTCATTATGCGAAGCTAAGGCCACAGCATGGTACTAGCAGCACTGTGCAGGAATGCCAAGGACCTAGTGAGCATGGACCAAAGAATGGAGGGTTCAGAATGATCGATAAAGAAAAGAAAAGAAAATAAATGAAAAGAAATGAAATGATCAAGAAAGAAATCAAGAAATGTGAAAAAGGAATGAACGCGCACTCCACGAGCCCGACTTGGGGTCGGCCAAGGCATTGGAAGCTGGCCTGTACGGAAAGGCGAGCATGCCAAATGTGTCAATACATAAACAATACAAGACACAGTGGAACTGATGGCAATCACATAGCACACCATGCATGCGAAAATGATGCAGCATATGAGGAAGAAAGCAAGAAGCAGCATGAGTCAGCTTAGCGCACCCAAGGCGTGATAGGAGGAGCTCAACCTCCTGCGCACCCTTAAACAGGCGTACTTCCAGCATCTTCCAGCATTTGAAGCTCTGCAAGATACACGTTGCGCATGTTGACTGTGCGGTGCAGAGTCTGGCTGTGGAGACTCAGGCTTTGACTTTGGTTGCAGCTTGAAGAAGCGCAATCAAGGACACTTGCTGAGCCTCTTCTTGCAGGCAGGCCTGCAACCCATGCAAGTGAACCAGAAATCGGAAATGTAAACATCTCAAATCAAATCACGGGCCTTGTATGTCCAGTCCAAGCTGGGATGGACGCAGTGCACAATTGAGATGGCGGCCACAAAAAGGCCTGACTTCCTGAAAGCTGAAGCATCAAGCGCCTCAACAGCACACCCCGCCTGTGGCCAACTGACAAAATGGGGTCCAAAGCATCCCGATCCGAAGCCTTCATGGCGTCGGATGTCGCAGGCGTTTTGCTTACTCTATCTTACTCTGCTTTGCGCTCACACGCGCCTCCAGTCGCTGTTGCAGCATTGAATTCAAGAGCTGCAAGCTCCTTGAAGTGTCCGATCCTGCTCAACTGGAGCGAATTATGCATTGCAAACGTTAGACTACTGCCATTCTGAGCATTGAAGTTCTGAAGGGTGCTGCTTGTGGCCTACTGGTACTATCAAGGTTCTGATTTGACAGGGCAGGCCTGAGAGTCCAGCTGCCAATGCAACCTGCCAAATAAATACAACAATCTGTATGGAAGACATGGCCTCTCAACCGGCAAGCAGCCTCAGCCAAGGCTGGATCTGTGTCGTTGCCCACACCGATTACATCTTCACACCTCTCATGTTGCACAACTTGTCCAAGCATCACGCTGCTGAGATATCACTACGTTGCATCAAAAGCTTCACAGGTTCTGCCTCTGGCCAATGCAGTCGAAACTGCAGCCATGGAATTCCTGCCACCAATCTTGTCAATTCTCTGCAATGTTGGCTGTGTCCTAAGCTGTCCTCGAAGCCGCTGCTAGTGTAGCCTGGTGAGCAATATGCAACACCAGCAAAACCACGCGCTTGATGATTAGCCAAGCATCGTATACGGAACGCTGGCGCGCAGTCATCCTTGAAATCTCCAAAGGAAAGCATCATAACATTCAAGGAACTCAAACACTTCTATTCAAAGCTGCTTGCAGCAACGTCAGAAATTCCATGCACATCACGCACATCTCATCTGCAATGCAGTCTAAGTTCGCAAAGCACGAAGCTGTCCAAATCACTGAGGGAATTTGTCAGCATTCTGTCAGTCCTAACTTCCGCAGCGCTCTGTGTGAACTGCATCAACGCGTTCTCTTCACAAAACAACAGTGCCTTTGCTGAATGTGTCTGAGTGTGCGTCGTGCTAAGCCGAACGAGCACGAATCTTGAAACTGAATGTGTGTGTGTGTGCGTGTGTGTGTGGGTGTGGGTGTGGGTGTGGGTGTGGGTGTGGGTGTGGGTGTGCGTGTGCGTGTGCGTGTGCGTGTGCGTGCGCGTGCGCGTGGGCGTGGGCGTGCGCGTGCGCGTGCGCGTGCGCGTGCGCGTGCGCGTGTGCGTGTGCGTGTGCGTGTGTGTGTGTGTGTGCGTGTGCGTGTGCGTGTGCGTGTGCGTGTGCGTGTGCGTGTGGGTGTGGGTGTGGGTGTGGGTGTGGGTGTGGGTGTGTGTGTGTGTGTGTGCGCGTGTGTGTGTGTGTGCGTGTCTGTGCGCGGCAAAGCTCGAGGCAGGTTGTGGTAGCGCGAAGCGCTGGGGCTCAATCGAACTCAACTGCGGCTCCAAGTGCTGAGCTGGTCGCAGCTTGCACACGCATTCACAAAATGTGTAGCCCCGTCCCGATTCGCAAGCTGAACCACTGTGGCTGCGCTAGAATGCTTCTCCCCGCTCCGGCGTGAGTGGGAGAGCCCTGCAAAACGGGACCAACAGAGCGCATCTCACTGAAAGAGGCTAGGAACGTCTTACAAAGGTTGCGTAAGGATGGGGAGGTATTGAGTCTTGCCGTGGTGACGTGGTGGCCACGCATTCTTTGTCGCTATGAAAGATTGAAGGGGTCGTTCAAAGACAACAAAGAGAGCGAGGAGAATGGCAGCCACCTGCACCAGAAGATACAGGAGCGGGACAGCCACTTGTCCCGGCCAAACAGCAAGGTGGCAGTGGCAAAAAGCTGTAGCAAGGGACAAAGGACGTTCTGAAGTTGATCCTTTGGCGGTCCGTCAGCTTGGTGCCTTTGTCCAGTCCTTGCTAGCCCAGCAAAGTCACAAAGAAGCAAGGAAAAACAGAGCCAGCAATAGAACGATAGAGTGAGAGAGAGAGAGAGAGAGTGTGGGAGACAGGGAGAATAAAACACGCCGTATATGTCTCCAAATGCCACCCGTGCCTCAAACATCTGGCTCGCAGGAAGACCGAGTACGTACAGTATTCATGGCTAGATGACCCACTATAGACGTCAAACAGTGCGAAAGGTTGCGCTGGATGCAAATTAGCCCAAACATCCCCAGCTCTGAAACCGCTCAGAACCGACACCGTGGTGGTGCTGAATGCAAGCCGAGTCACCAAACATGCCCCCCCAGGACAGGCAGGTTCGAGCACGGGTTACGCTTGAACAACAAATTGCACACGAGGATATCACGGGTGCTTGCATGTCGAGCAACCAAGCGATCAACTTTGTAAGCTGAGAAGCCAACTCAGACCAAAGAGACTCCCAGCCTCTCGCTGCTTATGGGCGAACTCATGGGAACATCTGTGCCGTGTAGCCGGCCTGTCTTCACTTCAGCCTCGATGCTCCAGCGCAACGAAAACGCCTGCAATCAGGGATCCACCCAGCCCCATTCGTTGCGTTTGGAAAGTTTACGCGCAACCGCCTTGGAGGCAACGGCTGCCTTGAGCTCAGGCTCGAGCATGTTGTCATCGCATCGGCGGCACACCTGGGGCAGGACTGGAGCAGCAGGGGGTGGGGGGGGGAACAGGGGCAGCAAGGGCGGCAGGGGCGGCGCAGGCGGCAGGGCACATGGGTCTGATCCAGAAGGCAGGCAGGTGGGCATTTCCAACTTGCAGCTGCACAGCGCTTGCAGCTGACAAGCATCAAGCACAATCTTCTTGGTCTCCACGCACGTCACATACACATGAGGGAATCTGGCGCCGGCGATTGCACAGTTTTGTGCTGACGCTCCCCTTTGCTTCAGCAATGGTCGGTTGCGGCAGCCCTTTCGACTGTCCGGAAGTACCAGCCGTCAACTTCACTTGGTTGGGGTGTTCCACCACTCTTCTGATCATGGCGCTGGCACTGCAGGGTTGCTGGACGAGGACTTGTCTGCTCTGCGAAGTTAAAAAGCTCAAGGAGAGCCAAGCCTAAATTTTGGCCCTCGTGGGCTTCTGGTTTTCGGGGTCTGCGTGGCGGACGCGTGTGCCCAACTAAGTGGGAACGTTGCTGTGACACAGTTTGTCTTTTTCTTGGCCAGTATGTGCCAAAAATGAACGAGGTCCTCGCGTTCATGTAGAAGAGGTTCAATTCGTGCGCGTGTGCTCCTCTTTTGGCGCTGCCGCTCATTGTGCCTGATTGCACATGTGTCGTTTGTCGCTTGGTAGTTGGTTTGCGCTTCCTGTCTTGCAACTTGGCATGCCTTGTGTTTCTGGGACCTTGTTTGCCACGTTGTCCAAGCGACATCAAAAGACCCCTCAACCATGTACGCCGACACTTATGGTTGCGACCCAAAAGGCCCACCGTTGACGCGACCCGTATCTTGGAGTTTGCCGTGTTTTTTTTTTTTTTTCCGAAAAGGGTGATCTCCCTTCCAAGTCACTGAAGCGCCTTTTCACGGGCGTCACCGACGAAGGGTTCGGCGCTTGCTTCGTTTGCGTTGGGCGCTGAGCTAGAGTGAGACCACTATTCTTCGGCGGCGCTTGTAATCTTTCTTGCCCTTCGACGGCCCTTAGATACTTCCCTCCCTTGACTGATTTCCTGCATCAGGCTCAAGAGGACGACACGGAAGCGGGAGTGTCACCATTCACCCATTATCTACAGGCGCGTAGCCGGAGAGCGGGTGGTCAAGTCGCGTCTAAGTGCCGACAAGAAAGGCCAAGGCCGCTGCGCTGACCCAGACTTGGTTGACTATCAGTGCAAGCAGACTTGAGGCCAATACGGTTCGCTTTGCGCAATGCAGATCGCTAATCGATCCAACCACGCTCACGCAAGCTCCGAGCACAGTGTCTGAGCCAGCCAGAACAGTCAGCCCAGCAAAGAGCGAACATGTCTGCCACACCTCCTCCACCAAGCCAGTTGTAATTTCATGAGCGTGAAGATTGCAAACCCTATCCACACAGTGCTTGCAGCAAACAAGCATCAGGCAACACCTTCCTAGGTTTCCACGCATGCCAGCATTGTTGGCAAGCATCATGCACAGGCGGCATGGGCAGGGGCAGCAGGCGCAGCAAGGGGCAGCAAAGGCACGGCGCAGCAGCAGGGCATTGGGGGGCAGCCGGGCGGCAGGGGGTGCAGGGGCACAAGCGCCAACCAACTTCGCATCCGGCCTCCCACAGCGCCCGAGCCAGCGACACTCTGTACGAATTGCGCTGCACATCATCGGTTCGGTACTCCTGCGTTGCTGTGAAGCTCTGATAGACTGAAAGCTTTCGGGGCGGTGCCGTCCTGGTCTTGCTTCAGCAACCGTTCGAAAATGACCTTCAATCACTCACAGTCAGCACCACATGCCACAAGCCATAACCCTTTAAGTGCAAGAAGCCGCAATCCCAAGCTGGGTTGAAGGGAAAGCCGAATGGGGCGAAATCAGCTTAGCTGCCACTCAATATGTTGATAGTGCACCGTCACCCTTCCGCAAATGCGGTCATGCTTCCACATTCGACCTCACTCAACAGCCAACCTATTGTTGCAAAGACTGACAAATATGCGTCACCTGCTCCTTACACCATGTTACGCGTCATGTTTGGCCATAAAATGTGCCTCTGAGTTGCCAAAGTCATACTCACTCGTTGTCAAGGTTGCGACTGGGCAGCCTAGTCAAGCAATCCAGCCTGCGCCTCCTTCCCAAAGTGTTGGTTCACAGTGCAAGATGTCCTGCTAATTTGCTGCCTTTCAAGCCTTCCCCTGCGAAGCTCATCCCTCACGCTGGTTCTGGATACATGAAAAGCAATCACAATAGGTCAACCAAAAGACTACCGTGGCCTAAGACACCTGGCCCAACCGGATTGGTTGTAGCTACAAATGTTGCATTTCAGCGCAGCACAACCTGATCAAGATCAGTGCGCAAACCCTCAAAAACCCGCCATGCTGCAATACGAGCAGGCACACAAACAAAACACCAGCAAGGTCTTGTGGCTACAAACCTTCTAGCAGCCTGGCTCTTGTGCTGTCAGTGTGTCTTGCCGGGTTGTCCTTTGCATGTTCCCCTCTTGCTCACACTACCTTGAAGATTCTACTTTGCTTGTTTTGCGTCAGCATGCCCTCCAAATTCCAAGCCTCTTTCATGACGCGATTTCTAGTATGCAAGACGTTTGACCTGCATCCAATTGCATGACAGAAACCCGCCTTGGTCAGCTCTTGCGGCGCATTCCGTCGCGCAAAGCTGGCAAAGCACGACGCGGCAGCTCCTCTGACCTTCTGCGTAAATGCTCTTACACGTTGCTTGCATCTGTCTGTGAAGAGCTACTTGAAGAGTCAACTAGAGAGTGGCCAATCAAGACGAGCAGACATGTGGCACGCCTCCCTTGAAGGATCCAGAAGTGCACCGGCGACGGATCGAAGCATGCCTTGCCAGGCGTGGCAAGTCGAAACCGAAGATCGAAGCAAGCTCAGATCTGGACTGGAAGCTACTGAACCGCCTTCGATCGAGTTTGGGCAGAAAGTCAGAGGTTGAAACAGTCAAGCTGCAAGCTGAGGTTACTTTTCTCACTCCGCTCAAAAGCGCGACACACAGCATGCGTTCCTTCTGGCGAATTCCTTAAAAAGAGTTGCTTCGTGATGCTTTGGCTAAGCTCACTTAGACAGGCACAGCCCGCATTTCAAACAGCTGGCTCAGTGCGCCGGTGACGGAACAAACCGGCGTCTCGCCTGCAGCCATACTCCACTGGTATCTGCAACAAGCTCCTTCCGCAACTCCTGCCTCAGCTCGTCGACATCAAGTTGAAAATCGCCTCCACAAAGGTCCACAAGATCTCGGCCTAGCGCGCCCAGAAGCTGAGAGATGCCGTCATGTAAATTTGAGCTGAGAGGCATAGATGGTTCACCCAGAACAGCACAACCACGAGAAGCGAAAACATGATTCGCGTCCCACGTCCTAGGCATATGATGCATGCACACATCACACATGCATGCACACATGCATGCACACATGCATGCACACATGCATGCACACATGCATGCACACATGCATGCACAGAACCCATGGAGACTGCGGCATATTTGTTTGAAAGCTCCTGCCACTGCACCAGATCGACCAGCCAGAAGGGCAAACGATGCTAACAGCAGTATGGTCAGAAGTCGCAGGCTGGCCCACACAACCTCAGTCGTGCTCAGGACTCTCAACAAACAACGCTTAAACTATTTCCTATACCGATGCTCGCAGCTTGTGTCTGACAAGGATCTGTTGGGAAGCAAATGTCTTCAGCTGCCCGGCGCTCTGCTCGGACCTGTCCGAAAAGAAAAGGCAGTTTGCGGCTTACAGGCACAAACAGCACAAACAGCACAAACAGCACAAACAGCACAAACAGCACAAACAGCACAAACAGCACAAACAGCACAAACAGCACAAACAGTACGCACAAACAGCACAAACAGCACAAACAGCACAAACAGCACAAACAGCACAAACAGCACAAACAGCACAAACAGCACAAACAGCACAAAGGCAAGGCGGAAGGGTAGATGGTAAAAGTTGGTTGTTTGCCGGGGCTGGTTCTTACAGCCTCACTTGGACCTAGGGTTTCCCGTTTATGGATTGGATTGCTCGGATTGGCAGGAGGTGAGTTTAAGGGTGCCTAAGATTTTAACGAAGGGGCGCCACGCCCGAACCAGCCCAAAGCTCACAAGATCAGGCCCTAAAGCAATCCTGCTGAGCCATCCACACACCCAAACCCACCCAGAGTCAACCCAAAACCCCAACAGCAGCCTGGATATCAGACCTTTGCCGAGCCTAAGAACCCCAGACCAACTCCAGACCCGCCCTTATTTCAGGCAGCCCAAAACTCACCCTAAACCAACCCGAGCAACTCTCGACTTCAATTGGAGGCCCTTGGTCCCAACCAACCAGGCGAAAGACCTAAAAAAGCAAATCATCCTGAAGGAAAGAAGAAACAAAAGAAACAGAAACAAGACCTAAAGGGCCAAGGTGACCAAGGCAACTTGCCAACACAACGTATGTCATAACACCAGAGACGAGGTGGAAAAGCGAGCTTACGCCTGGGTGATGGCTCGAATGTCGTGCTGCGCGGGGCCAACAAGCGCAGGTGCGGCAGCCAACTCTGCCAAGTGGTTGAACCGGGACGGCGCTGGGACGCCCCTGACCAACCACATGCAAACAAATGCAACCACATGCAACCACATGCAAGCACATGCAAAAACATGCAACTAGTTCAATGTTCAAATAATCTGATTTGCAACTTTCTGAGCGGGCATCATGCCAACGTGTAGTGCGTACTCCTCTCTTCACTTGCAAGCGCCTGCGAACCTCGTACTGCTCAACCCCGGCAACATGATCGTCGAAAAGCTTCTGCAACGATGCATCGTCCTCTGGTTGAGACTAAGTATTGGACTTTGTTTCACTGACTTCACTGATGCAATCTCTGGAAATTCAGCGACTGAGCTCTCCTTAGGAATTCTAGTCTCCAGCAGCTCGAGGAGAGCGAACTCTTTGTGCAGAGATGCGCGGACCTTCTCCAGTCGGCTCCACAAAGACACCACTGCATAACCGGCCAATGCTGCATAGAGAAGCGTTGCCAACGGTGCGAAAACTGTTGAGACCGCAGCAAACACATCATCAGTTGGCTGGAAGATGCGAGCACACGTCGAACACCACCATGGAAACGTTGCATAGCCAACACCCAGGACAACTGGGAGGCGGAACCAGAAGGACCAAATCCAAGGCGCATCCATGCTCTTGGGGTGTTTCAGTATGGACTGCAATGGCACGCCGAGTATCAGGATGGTGAAGACACGTGCCAAAAACCATGCCATTGCATCGAGCATGACGAGGAGGGGAATGCGCTGATGCCTCGACTGCCTCGGCTGCCTCAAGCTCTTGGCACGCGCGCCGCTCCGTCTCTGACTCTGCAGAAACGGACGCCCATGTGAGGTGAAGCTACGACCACAAAGGCTCGAGGTTGGAGAGGTACTGGTCCAAGCTGGCAACATGGCGGCACGCGCAGGCAGCATTGGCAGCAGCGGCAGCATAGGCAGCATAGGCAGCATAGGCAGCATTGTGTTGAAATTTAGGGTTTCTGGCTTGACGCCAACTTGAAGCCTTGAAAAAGTAGCAATTGCTGCAGCTCGATTGAGCATTGGCTCCTACGCTTCGACATGGCAGGTTGCTCGAGCAGCCTGCTGTCATGTGCATTTCAAGGCGTCACGGCATGAAATACAAACAAAACATGAGTGGCTAGAAAACTGCGACAAAATCTGCGGACCCAACCTGTCAGTACAGCACTGGTGCGCTCAGCACATACTGCGACCCAAAAGTCGCACACGCCGACTCTTGTGTTGGCACCTAGGCTGTCTGCAGGCAAGCTGCGTCTTGCCAGTGCATATCTTGCCAAGCTTGGCATGCGTTCCACATGCCCTCAAGATCAAGTTCATTAGCAAGGAAACAGGACATCCAATGTCCAGGCTTCGGGAACATTCGCAGATAACCATGAATTTGATGCCCGCATGCCAAAGTCGAATCTTTTCGAAAGCCGGCTAAGGTGCAGGCCAACACCACGATGAAGCAACTCTCGAGTCCTGTTAAGGGAACTCTGTAGCCATCAACTTGTGCACCCCATGCGTTCCTGGGAGCCAATGCCTCTGCAACATCCTGATTGATGTAGGGCACCAGCTGTCGGAGCCTCAATGCATCGGTGACATCGGTGAGGCCCCTCTTCGTCCGAACCGAGGGCTGGACAGCTTCATGGACTCGCTGTCGCGGGAGTTCGAGATCCGTGCAGCTTCCAGCTCCTCAGGCCGACCTTTATGTGGCTCCCTTTTCTCGTTCTCATAGGTTCTCATATGTTCTCATATGTTCTCATTGTGCCAGAATTCATGTGAACTATGTGAACTATGTGAACTATGTGAACTATGTGAACTGAAGCGATTGCCAGGCCAAAGGCTGTCCTTTCCCTTCTCTTCAGACTTTGCACTGATGTGAAACTGGTAATACCTCATGTTCGATCGAGTCGTTTGATCGAGAACAAGACTAATCGTAGACTCATTGTCAAAGGGAGATGGGTGCCGCACTGCAAGGCATCGTTCTCCATCATGGACAGTGACACCAAGAGTGGAGGGACCAGGTTCTGCCTGGGGCTGGAGAGCTCGGCATGTTCCACGCTTCCGTTGGGGCCCGGCACATGTGGCTCCAGCAAGGCCCCATGGCTTGCCTTGATGAGTTCCCTGGCCAAAGTCTGATTCAAGTCCCTTCAGAAGATTCATCTTGTTGCATCCGACGCAAGCAACTCTGGCAATTCTGGAACTCCGCAACTCTGCAACCCTGGCGACTGCGACTCTGGCGACCCTGGCCTCATTATCTCGAAACATATTGGCTGGGCATGCTTGTATCGCCTGTGGCTGGACTCTGCGAATTCCGCAGCTGTAGCCACTCGAAAAAAATGAGTGTACAGTAAGCGGCGCAGGCGCGGCTCACAAAAGCGCAGAAGCAGCGGCATGATTTCGTTCATAGCAGTCTCAACATCCTGAGGCACCACATTGCACAGGCGTTGCCTCGCATTCTTGCAGTTTTCCAAGGCCTTTCGCGAAGAAACCTTCACATCGCACAGCCTTGATCAGTGAGTCGTGTCTGCCAAGTCTACGGCTGAATGCTGGGAAGAGCACCTCAGTGTCAGGTTTCGCATCATGCGCACGAAGGGCTTGACCTCATATCTCGTGCCAAGCAAGGCATTACTCCAAAAATGATGTCCACTATTGGCCAGCAAACTGCCGGCTGTCATGTGTTGGGATGCCAGCAACAGCCTGGATGCGCTCTTCCATGTCCTTTGCAGTTGAACATGATGGAGCTGCAATTCCTTGCACTGTAAATACTGAGTCGCCAGCATCCATCAGCTTGACCGTGATTGTCCACAGGTCCTCAAAGATGCAAGAAACCTGAGCAAAAGCACCCTTTCCAATCCGCTCACGGTGATGGCAGAATTCAGAATGTTGCGGCGATATTGCTCTGTTTCACTCCGTCCAGCTGTTTCGCAAAGCCTAGCTGCTCTAGCTCTACCCCTGCAAACTAGCCGCAAAGTGTTTCTGAAACTCCAAGATGCCTCGCGCCACTCCCTGCCACGGAAGAGCACTTGCGCTGCTTGAATTGCTGCCTGTGGGACGTCTCAAACGCAGAAAAGCTTACGAGGTTCGTAGACACTAATAGGTGACTCACAGTGGGATACCTCAAGCGGAAACCCCAAAAATAAGCAAACAACGCACCAGCACAAACCCCCGGATTCCAAGAACTCCACCTTCCCACTCTCCGAAAAAGGGGAGGAACGCGGAAAGGGCGGCTGGCACAAAGGGAAGCCCCCAGAATGTTTTTTGCTATTACGCTAAAAGTGCCCTGCGCCGCAGTGCTCCATGGGGCCGGTCTTGATGTGAGCGTGTTGCGGCGGTCGCTTACTCTGCCCTGCGCCCCTTTTGAACGAATGATTCTACGGGTGCTTTCTTTGCGCGTCCTCCCGTCTCAGCTTCTGCGAGCTGCCATTGCCCCTCCACCATGGCATCTCGGAATTGGTGAGAGGATCGTTCATCTTGTCCAGCCACCCAAAACACGAAGTTGTTGGCGCCCTCCTCCGTCAAGGCCTCTCCCCGCACCGCCGCATCGACCATGATCTTCCGATCTGTGGTGAGGTACTCGAAGATCAGCGCATCGTAGCCGGTTTTGGCATCGATGACCAGTTGAAGCTCACGCACGTCGCCTCCGGCGGGCCGCTGAATTGGCCAATGTGCCACGCACCTCCGCCTCCTCATCGCGGTTGAGCAGCGTAGGTTGCATCACTCGTAGGAGATTCTCCACGGCGCAACCCAAAATCATGGCGTCCCTGGACATCCAGCCCAGCTGCCCTATTACGGAGCCCCCTGCCTTTCTCTCACGCTGCCTTCTTCCGCAACATCACCGTGGGGATCTTGTCGGCATAGTCCGCAAAGCTTCTGGCAGCTGGCCTTCCGCTCAGCGCTCAGCCGAGGGTGGCTTGCGGGCCGCGAGTTTAGTCTTGAGCGTGTGACCGCTGCCGAAAAGCACGATTTCCTCCTCGGAACACCCTGAACCAGCACTCATCCCGCTTCCACCTTCGCAATGCTTGGTTTACCCGCTTGGCCCCGGCATCACCTTCACCAAACAAGCGGGCGCGAGGCAGAGTCGGCCGGCAGACGGCGCCACCCAAAATGCCCCTGTCAGCGCTGGCCTGTGTTTTGGGCCCGCAACGGGTTGCGCGGGCACTGAATCTGCAAGGGCGTCGAAGTTTCGCAGACTGTGGTTGGTCCTGCCGCGCCGCCTGAAAAGACCAGGAGGAACAATTTGAACTCGCGAGTTGGCACTCACATGCAATCACTCTGCGCAATCTCAAGCGCCATAACTCCGAGCAATGTCTCTGAGCAATCTCCCTGCAACATCTCTCCTTGCCCTCTCTCGGTCTCTTAGTGGCATGTCTCGACGCAATCCCTTGGGCGATCTCTTGGTGACATCTCTCGCAATCTCTTGGCCGATCTTGCTACTTGTCGGCACAATCTCTCAGGCGATCTCTGCGTGAGACCCCTGTGACATCTCTCAGGCGAGTCTACCCACAAAACCTCGCCTCGCTGTCGCCAAAAACAGACTGGGTTCAAAGGACAAGCTCGCCAACATGGGAGTGAGCGTGCAGGAGCGAGTGATGCGACCAAGCAGAGAGCAACAGATTCAAGTTGGCAGCAGGTAACACTGATTCAGACCAGCTTGCCTCTCGAGTTGTAGCTCTGGAATGTCCAAGGGCAAGCACAAGATTCTTGGCCAACAAAGGCCACTCCTGCAAGAGGAACAAATGGATTGTCTTGGAAGCCCAAAGGTCCACTGCAACTTTGATGAAGCGCACTGGGCGCACTAAAAGTGCGTGTCCAATGGTTCACACGGCAAATGTCGACAAAATACCTTTCTGACAGTCTGACGTGGCAAGATTCAGGTGCCTCTAAGAAACACCTCAACGGTGAAGCAAGTGTCCGAGCCAAAGCTATAAACAAGCCCCCATCATTCCCAATCATGCAAAAAACTTTCAGACCTGACCACAAAGCAATATGCCACTGATGCGCAACCACCTCTGGGCATTGTCCTCGGGGTGCTTGGAGGACAAAGCTTGCGGCGACTCGCAGCTGAAATAGTTTGCCATAAGCGCCACAACCTTAAGACGGTTAAGACGGTTGCCGTTCGGTTGCCGTTCGGTTGCCGTTCGGTTGCCGTCTTAAGCAGCTTTGCTTCCCAAGTTGCCAGGTGCCTGGCAGCCTGCCGGAGGGCAGCATTCGGATAGAACAAATAGGTATAAAGCCTGGCGCAAACGCGCTTGCGTTCGCTTGCGTTGACTGACTGCATCGGACTGCATCGCGCACAGAACCGCATCTAAGATTCCAGCTTTGGGCGCAACGCGACTGGACATACTTCTTTTTGCAGCTCTTCTGGGAGACAAGCAGCCTGCATCTGGCAAGCTGGCAACCGGGCAAGCCGCAGTCAGCTCTGCCTGCAGATCGACAGCCTCGCGCATAATCTCGCCCGTCCAAACCTCATGAAACCGCATGCAAGATATTGCACGCCCATTCCAGGTTGCCGGCTGATCCAGCTGGCTGGTCTAGAAGACCGATGAATAGCGCCCTAAGATGCCAAGTTTCTGAACTCCAATTATTGGTTCTCTGGACGCAGGCGTGGTCTTGGGTCTCCACGGGTGCCCAAGTTCTCGCGCCAAAAACATCAAGTCCTTCACCTGATCCACACGTTCCTCGGAAGCACGGCTGCAAAATTGCTCAGGTCTCAAACCCTCTCCTTAGCAGCTATCTTCCAAGAATTTGGTCCTGCAAGTGGACCAACTTAATACAGCAAATTGTGTCTTGGATTTTGAGAAGCAGAAACACGTCTCTCCGTCAGCCTCCACCTTCCTTCTTATCCTGCTCTTCTTTTCTTGCCTTGCACTTGCTTCTCCAAAACAAATAATTAAGCAAAAATATTAAAACAATAAACAGGCCGCTGCCTGTGTCTCTGGCGTGCCCACAAACATGTTGCTCACCTCTCAGCGAAGAGTTGATGAGACAAACCTGTGCTTCTGAGCACTGAAGTCACTCAAGTCAACCAAGTCAAGTGCGACAGTGCGATGGGATATCGACGAGAAAATGCCCTGGCACAGCCATCAAACTGGGAAACATGTCGGTTGCATCAACAACGCGCGCCCACCTTCAGAAGTTCTGGCCTAGACTCTGCTGGCACCAGCCTGGAATCTATGAAAAGACAAACACGTGGCTCAAGTGATCTCAAGTGTCATTGTGTGTCACGGTCATCACTCCTGTACAGATTGCATAGCGACTTCAGGCCGCAGTCCTAAGCAGAACTGTAAGCGGCTGTTCAACCTGCTTGACACTTTCCCCAAGGCGGGGGCAGCCACGAACATGGAGAGGCCGCTGATGGAGCGCGCGAAGGCTCGACCTTTGGCAGGAGGGATTCAACTGTCGCAGAGAGGTTCTGGATAGGTCTCACACTCAAGGAACTTGTAGTCTCAAGCAGGGCAGGGATTGTCAGTTGCTGCTGCGCCATCCTTGCAAGGCTCAAGTAAGCAGCTGAAAGTCAAGACTGTCAGCACTCGCAAGACCTTTTGGGCATAGCACCGGCGGACGATGACACCCGACCTGGAGACATCTCACTCCAAGTTGGTACCGGAGATCTGCGCGCGCACCACACCACGCCGCAGCGCTGTTCGACATCGCGTTCTGCCTTGAGAATGGCGATATCGGCACATCGGCGATATCCGAACCAATTGAGCGACGGGCCGCCAGAGTGCGCTTCCGTTCAACTGGCACGTCCTTCAAAGGCTCGCTTGGCCATGGAGGGACAGCTACAACAAAGGGCTCCTCGTCAATGGGCTTCTCATCAGCCTGTGTGGAGGGATCACAAACGCAACACCCAACCTCCACCTTTGACCCAACGCCCAAGCTCCGGACCATCTCAAGCAGCCGCAGCTGCAGATTGGCTACTCTTGTCGCAGCAGTCTGGCCTTGAAACAGACTGCACTGCAGCAGTGGGCGTGACGTCGGAGCATGCGATCTCAAGGCCTGTAGGGTCCAGCGGGTCTGATGCTGCTGCGCTCAGTGCCAATCCCATCGCTGCAAGGGCCTGTGGCAGGGAACATCTACAGACACGCCCCAAGTGTGCTTGCACGCAAGCATGCAGGCACAAGTGCCAAGCATGCCTGCAAACATTGCTGGCTTGTACAATCCCCTCTTACTTTTAGATTCATGTGTCTTTCGGATGGCAGCAAACAATATAAAAATATCCACAGTGGCAACAACCGCCGACCCCTCCATAAAAAGCGGGGGGAGGCGGGGGTTGTTGTTTGCTGGAGTGCTGTATTTGAGTGCGGTTTAGCGCGCCCCCGTGTCAGTTGAATCCAAGCAGCCGTGATCTCGCCTGCTACTCGCTTGATTGTAGCTCTACTTGATCCCGGCTGCTATATGCTTAATGATAGCTCTATTTAGATACTGTCTGAGAGCTCTACATATACAGCCACCATGTGCATAAGCACAAGCACATAAACACTCAACTGCGCTCCTTTCATTGCAGGCCAACCAGTTGAAGAGGAACACGACAAGCTCGTAGAAGACATAGACAACACAACCAACAAAGAGAGCCGAGGACCGGCTGGACAAACTTTGACAAACATCAGTAATCTCCAACACAATTGGAATCAGATGACCAAGAACAACAGCAATAAGGACAAGAACAATCACAAGAAAGACAGGCTGAGGTGCTCTTTTTTGCATAGCCCTGGCATTAGCCTAACCCTGGCACAGCCTGTCGTACAAAGGTTTGGGGTAGGTTCAGGGTAGGTTTGGGGTAGTCCCGGCATCGTTTTAGCATCCTGCGTCGTTTTCAACATCCTCAGCATCACCGGGTTTTGGTTTAGGCTAGGGTTGGCTCCGGGTGCGTTCCAAACCGATTGGGAGCAAATGTGGGCGTGGCTGTGCTTGCGGCAGATGGTTCAGCGCTGGTTTATGCACCTGTACTTCGCGTACTAGACTTGTACTGCTTAGTTGCGATTTGCCAGCAAGAGCTGGAAACCTGCACTTCTCGTACATTACATGTGCTGCAAAGTTGCGATTTTCCAGCCAGAGCTGCAAACTTGTACTTCGCGCACCAGACTTGTACTACAAAGTTGCGATTTTCCAGCTGGAGCAGGAAGCCTGTACTTCGCGTGTTAGACTTGCACTTCAAAGTTGCCATTTTTCAGCTAGAGCTGGAAACCAGTGCTTTGCGTACTAGACTTGTACTGCAAAGCTGCGATTTTCCCAGCGCGTGCAGGATGTGTGCTACAAAGTTGCAAGTTTCGAGCTGGAGCTGGACACTGCGCTTCGCGCACTAGACTTGTACTACAAAGTTACGATTTTCTGCCGGAGCTGGAAACCTGTACTTTGCGTACTAGATTTTTGCACTACACAGTTGCGATTTTCCAGCGCGCGCTAGACATGTGCTACAAAGTTGCGAATTTCGAGCTGGAGCTGTGCTGCGCGTGCTGTAGACTTGCACTTCAACGTTGGGATCTGAGCTTCTGACCGACCGTTCAACAGACACTTCTGAACACTCTTCAACACAACGCACGCGAGCGACTTTTGTCACTGACACTTTCAAGGGATTCAAGGGACGCTTCTGAGCAGAGCTTGGCTGACACTTCCGAGCGACAACTTCAGCGGCACTTCTGAACACACTTGCAAGCGGTGTGTCGAATTACGCTTCTAAGCGACACCTCTGATTGCAACATCTTTTAGCCACGCGACAATCCTGAAGCCATACCTCTGAGCAATATTTTCCGGCAAACTGAGCGATACTTCTACACACACACATAGGCGACACTTCTGAGCAGCACTTCAAGCAACACTTGCGCAAACACACACACACACACTCACACACACACACACACGCAAGCGACGCTTTTGAGCGACACGAGACACTCTTGAGCGACGCCCCCGAGCGACACTTCTGAGCGACACCTCTGAACAACACTTCTGAGCAACACTGAGGGGCACTCCTGAGCGACACTTCTGAGCCACACTTCCACACAAACACACATCAGAGACACTTTTGAGCGGCACTCCTGAGCGACGATCCGAGCGACATTTCTATACACATATCTCAGCGACACCATTGAGCCACGCTTCTGAGCGACACTTCTACTGGGCAATGAGCGACATCCCTGAGCGACATTTTTGATCACACCTCTGAGCGACACATCTGATCCACACATCTGATCCACACTTCTGCGACACTCTGAGTGACACTTCTGATCAACACCTCTGTGCAACACTTCTGATCGAAACTTTTCAGCGACACTTCCAAGCAACACTTCTGATCGACACTGAGCAACAGTTCTGAGTAACACTTCTGAGCAACACTTCTGAGTAACACTTCTGAGCAACACTTCTGAGTAACACTTCTGAGCAACGCTTCGGATCGACGCTTCTAATCAGCACTTCCGAGTAACACTTCTGATCGACACCCTTCTGAGTGGTACTTCTGATCGACACTTCTGATCCACACTTCTGAACCACACTGCCGCGCGACACTTCTGCGCAACACTTCTCACTGACACTTCTGAGCGACACCGCTGAACAACACTTCTGAACCACACTTCTTTTCGACAGTTCTGAGCAACACTTCTAATCCACACTGCTCATCAACACTTCATAGCGAGCCTTCTGAGCAACACTTCTGGTCGACACTTCTGATCGATACCGCTGAGCAACACATCTGCGTAACACTTCTGATCGACACTTCCGGCCAACACGTCTGAGCAAAAGGTCTCTCGTCACGTCTCTTGTCTCAAGACGCGCGCCGCGCTACAGCGAGAGCGATTCGACCCACCCAAAGTGCGCAGAGGGTACACTTTGCATTCACTTTGCATTTGCAGAATGCCCGCCGCGCCGCAGCGAGAGCGATTTGACTCACCCAAAGCGCGCGGAGGGTTCACTTTGCATTTTCAAAGTGTGCACCGCGCACCCACCCAAAGTGCGCAGAGGGTACACTTTGCATTCACTTTGAATTTGCAGAACGCCCGCCGCGCCGCAGCGAGAGCGAGTTGACTCACCCAAAGCGCGCGGAGGGTTCACTTTGCATTTTCAAAGTGTGCACCGCGCACCCACCCAAAGTGCGCAGAGGGTACACTTTGCATTCACTTTGAATTTGCAGAACGCCCGCCGCGCCGCAGCGAGAGCGAGTTGACTCACCCAAAGCGCGCGGAGGGTTCACTTTGCATTTTCAAAGTGTGCACCGCGCACCCACCCAAAGTGCGCAGAGGGTACACTTTGCATTCACTTTGCATTTGCAAAATGCCCGCCGCGCCACAGCGAGAGTGATTTGACCCACCCAAAGTGCGCAGAGGGTTGACTTTGCATTTTTAAAGTGTGCGCCGCGCCACTGAGAGAGCGATTCGGCCCACCCAAAGTGCGCAGAGAGGGTTCGCATTGCACTTTCAAAAGGCGCACCGCGCCACAGCGAGAGCGACTCGACCCACCCATTAAGTGCTGCGCCTGCCACGACATCGGCGCGCAAGCTCGAAAGTACTGCGCCTGCCACGAAATCTGCACGAAAAGCTCTAAAGCGCTGCGCCTGCCGCGAAATCTGCACGAAAAGCTCTAAAGAGCCACGAAAAAACACGTTACAGCAACATGCAAAACGCTCAAAATGCTGCGCCTGCCACGAAATCGAAATTTGACACTCCCGCACCGTGCACGAAAAAAACTAGCGCGGGGCTGCAGCGCCAGAATGGTTTCGACCGATTTCTTGCAAATCTGCAGTCGTGAAAACGAGCCGATTGTACGACAGGGCCAACGAAAACGACACTCCAGCAAACGCTTGCGCGAGCATTCCAAGCAAAACACCTCAAAAAAAGACGACCCCTGAAACGCGAACCCCGCTGCATTTGCAATGCAAACGTGAAGCCTCGCGAAACACTCCGCATGTGCAGCGACACGACACGTCGAGCTACGGTTCGCGCACGGCCAACGAAAACAGCACATCACACGTCATCAAACTCACGCGTTCTGCACTGCCCCACTGGGAGAGCCATAGCGCAATCATACGAACGGTTGCGAACGGTTGCACAACATCCGGCGAACAAGGCTTCACCCCCACGAGAACCCTATGCTACGCGTTCGGGAAAACACGCCCTTTCCAGGAAGGACAAGAACAACAAAAAACAACAAGAACAACAAGAACGACGCGAACAGCACAAACAACAAGAGCAACAACAACAACAACACGAACAGCACAACAAGAGCAAAAACACAATAACAACAACAACCAACCAACCAACCAACCAACCAACCAACCAACCAACCAACCAACCAACCAAACAAACAAACAACCAAACAAACAAACAAACAAACAAACAAACAAACCAACAACACCAACAACAACAACAAGAACAAGAACAATATCAAGAACAAGAACAAGAACAAGAACAACAACAACAACAACAACAACAACAACAACAACAACAAGAACAACAAGAACAACAACAACAACAACAACAACAACAACAACAACAACAACAACCACAACAACAACAACCACAACAACAACAACGACAGCCACCAACAACGACAACCAGCAACAACAAACAACAACAAACAAACAAACAAACAAAGAAACAAACAAACAAACCCAACAAACCAAACAAACCAAACAAACCAACCAACCAACCAAAAAACATAAAAACAAACAATCCAACCAACAAACCAACAAACCAACAAACCAACCAACCAATAAACCAACAAACCAACCAACCAATAAACCAACAAACCAATAAACCAACAAATCAACAAGCCAAGAAACCGACAAACCAACAAACCAACCAACAAACCAACAAGAACGACAACAACGACAACGACAACAACGACAACAACGACAACAACGACAACAACGACAACGACGACAACGACGACAACGACGACGACCACAACAACGGTCACCAACACCACACCCACCACCACCACCACCACAACAACAAAAAACAACAACAACAACAACAACAACAACAACGACAACGACAACGATAACAACAACAACAACAACAACAACAACAACAACAACAACAACAACAACAACAACAACGCCAACAACAACAACAGCAACAGCAACAACAACATCAAACACAACAAACACAACAAACACAACAAACACAAAACACAAAACAAACAACACAAACACAACTGCGGCTTTGGGCGAAGATGAAGTAGCCCAGGGAATCACATGACCAGAACGTGGTTCACGAGGAGGTCAAAGAACCCAGTCTCACAACGAGAGGGTAGCTGTGAAAGGTGACCAGGTTGAGGGGCCACCCGCCGCACCACCGGACACCTCCCACAACCAGCTGCCCCCAGCACCAAGACCCTTTACCCGGCAATGCGGGCGGCTGCCGTTGTATGCGTCCGCGCGTGATACCAGAGAATTACTGACGGGAGATTGCAAAACTTGAGCCACACGGATGCCTGTTGATAAAACAACACGTGAACAAACACACCCCCCTCATCCGATATCTGGACAAGAGACAGGATGCGTGACGAAGGACACAACCAAAACGCCAGTGCCGGTGAGCCAAACGGCATCACCTGAGCCCCAGTTAAAATCCCGCCACCGCCCCGAACTAGGGGGGCGACAAGATTATTTGACGAATGAGCATGATGGAAGACCCAAACAAAGATTCCTCTTGTGCCGTTCAAGCATTGCAGAAAAAGGATGGCAGTGAGAGGGATCACCGCGCCTTATAAAGAGCACATCATAACGCGAAAAGGTGAAGTGTACGGAGCGACGAATATAGGGACTACCCGACCAGCACTTCTGGTGCGGTCAAGGTCTCACTCAGGTCCATCAGAGAGATGGACCATCTCCAGCGCGGACGGCAGCGGTCCTGCAGCGGGGTACTCTTCAGGTAGAACGCGGCCGCGCAGAAGACCAGTTATCGATGGGTTAAGTCGCCGCCCGGGCCTATCTGGCCGATCACCACCGCCTTGGCGACGGGGAAAGGAGGATCCGACAGCTGTCGGCAGTCTCCCCGGCGCTGGTCGCGTCGTCGCGCGGTCGATTGAGCTCCCCGCGTCTTTCAGCGGTCTCATGGCGAGGAGGACGTTGCCGTCGGTCACTGGCAAATGCAGAGTATGTCGTGGCATGTGGCCACCTGGCTTGACGTAGAATGACACGCGTGCCATGAGTACAAGCTTTACCTTGTTCTCGATGATGGTCTTCGGCATTCCTGGTGTGGACCACTCATGGATCCAAAAGCGATTGAAAGCGTCAACGGTGTTGGCGTCGGATCGGCTCATGACGGGCATGGCATCGATCCATGATGTAGCGAGGTCGTAAAACACGACGGCGTCAGCTTTGCCGTTTATGCCTCTGTCTCGGAGGCCTCTCAAGACCATGGTCTTGGAGAGACGGTTCCCAGTTGAGCAAGAAGGGGAGCCGGTGATCACAGGACTTGATTGGAGCTAGAGTCTGATGTGGGAGGACGTCTGTCCGACCTTGAGACTGCTCATTTATGGCAGATAGTCGGGCTCCCAACTGCCTCGTGTCAGTATTGGTAAACCAATTGCTGGATGTAGGTCTCAACGTTCCCACGTATCGTCCGTCCTTTAATGAGGGTTCCCGTCATTTCGACAACACTGCAAGAGTTGGCCTCAACCTCGCCATTGGTCCTCCGTATTTCGGCTCGAGCGCTAATCTGAGGAGCTGGACCTTTGCTCTCAAGAGACTCGGCCTGCTCAGGAAGCTCTGTAGCGGAGATGAGGAGGGCATCGGACCTCTCGTCGTAGATCTTGAAACAATCGCTAATCCCCTTCTGGCTCTGACACGTCCACTCGTTGATCTCACGGAACTTACCCTCGTGCTTCGAGAGAGTTCCGGCGAAAGTGGAGAAGGATACCTCAACTTTCTTCTCGAAGTTGCTGATGCGACCGTTCATTTCTTGACAATTAACATCGTCTCTGCATGATCGGATCTCGCTTCTGCAGCCCTGGATCTTGGCCTTGCACCCCCTGATCTCGTTGTGAATCGCGAGAAGCAATCTCTGAAGCTCAGACGACCCAGGACGAGGAGGCTTGGAGGACGGAGCAGGAGCGGACCTGTCATATCCTGTCCATCCCCATTTCCATCAGGAGTCCGATCTGGAAGACCAGGGACACCACCATTTTCGAGGATTGCGGTTCCTGGGCGGAGTTGGAACATCAACAGGATCGTGATGAGCGGGAGGATGTTTTTTCAGGCGTAGGGCAGCTTTGTGCCTT
>CAUJNA010003746.1:0-145000 GCA_963377175.1 Effrenium voratum | reverse complement strand
GTCGCTCGCCATGCATCCGGCGTAAAGACTTGGTGGGAGTTACACAAAGCACGCGCGCGATCCGGCATGGAGAGGCGCGTGCCATTGGGTGCACGCAGCGCGGTTGACAGAGCAGTTGCAGGATGCGTTGTCGAGGTTCGATAGCGCGTCCTGAATCTGCCCTGCCAGTCTCAAACAGCTGCCGAAGGGTTCACAGCGCAGGCGGAAGATTGCCTTTCTGTCGGCGCTCCATCCGCGGCAATTTCATGCGAGCCTATCAGGAAGGCAGGCCCTGATGGCTCTTGTAGTGTTGGAGCGCCAGCCCTGGCCGCGAGCCGGATTTGCAAGCATATATTTGCTTTCTTCCAACATCATGGCGAACGAGCCGGCTCACCGCATCCGGTGGAATGGTCAAATCATCGACTGTTGTCTTCCGAGCGCGCCACGTATTTCGGTATGTCGCGCGTGCGTCCAGTGCTTTCCCAATGCTCAGCTTCAAGATGACGTCGTCGAGAAGCGCAAAAATAATCTAATAGGTTTCAGCAAGTAAGTGATTTGCATTTACTTGCTGCAGCCAATTAGGTTGTTCGCTGCGCCGCGAAACTATTTTCTACGACTGCGGAGCCCGAGCATGTACTTGCTTCAAGATGAATATGTCAAGATTGCTGATTGCCTCTGCAATGCGAGTATTAGAGGAGCGCACCTTTTACTGTCGTTGCTGATACGCTATAGCTGGACTCGGTGCAGGGGAGGTGTGTGAAGCATTTCAGCGGACAACGCAGCAAGACTGAAAACGCACTTGACTGTTTTGGTCAGCTATGTTTCACTGCTGGGCTGCAGCAGCGAAGCAATAGCTGAGCGAGCAGCGCGCACGAAGTGACATCAATTGCAAAGTCTCTTGCTTTCGTGCTGGTGCATGTTTACTGTTTGGGTTCTGGACTCGATTCAGCTCGAACAAGCTATGGTAGCGCGGTCGTTGTGTTTTTCGTAGCAGTGCATAACTTGTCAGGTTTTCCATTCCGTGATCAGACGACTAAATCTGGACCGGGCCTCAGATGTATCCGCTGGTGTCTCGTGAGTTGCTGGCATGTGTTTCTGCTGTCATCAGACATGTGTTCATGACTTCGATCAGTTGGCATGCAGGCGCTTGAAGCGGTTCTGGACTCAATTCAGCTCGAACAAGCTAGGGTAGCGCGGGCGTTGTTTTTTTCCCGAAAGCATCACGAAGGGTTCTTCCGTGCGGAGCCCTTGGAGTTACATAGAGCCAAGTTACATAGAGCCAAGTTACATAGAGCCAAGTACATAGAGCCAAGTTACATAGAGCCAAGTTACATAGAGCCAAGTTACATAGAGCCAAGTTACATAGAGCCAAGTTACATAGAGCCAAGTTACATAGAGCCAAGTTACATAGAGCCAAGTTACATAGAGCCAAGTTACATAGAGCCAAGTTACATAGAGCCAAGTTACATAGAGCCAAGTTACATAGAGCCAAGTTACATAGAGCCAAGTTACATAGAGCCAAGTTACATAGAGCCAAGTTACATAGAGCCAAGTTACATAGAGCCAAGTTACATAGAGCCAAGTTACATAGAGCCAAGTTACATAGAGCCAAGTTACATAGAGCCAAGGTTAGGTAGAGCTTAGAGCTTCGGCGTTAGCAGCTATGTAAGTTAGTTTAGGTTTCTAAGGCGCCGGGGCGGGAGTTTGATCGTCGCTCGGGATTGCGACCCTCTGCGGAGATTCGCGTGGTCGAGGTTCAAAAACTGAGATTGGTTACGATTTTTAGCATGCGCGCGCGACCCTCTGCGGAGATTCGCGTGGTCGAGGTTCAAAAACTGCGGACTTTTTACGATTTCTGCGGTGCGCGCGCGACCCTCTGCGGAGATTCGCGTGGTCGAGGTTCAAAAACTGAGGACTTTTTACGATTTCTGCTGGCCGCGCGCGACCCTCTGCGGAGATTCGCGTGGTCGAGGTTCAAAAACTGCGGACTTTTTACGATTTCTGCGGTGCGCGCGCGACCCTCTGCGGAGATTCGCGTGGTCGAGGTTCAAAAACTGGGGACTTTTTACGATTTCTGCGGTGCGCGCGCGACCCTCTGCGGAGATTCGCGTGGTCGAGGCTCAAAAACTGGGGACTCTTTTACGATTTCTGCTGGCCGCGCGCGACCCTCTGCGGAGATTCGCGTGGTCGAGGCTCAAAAACTGTGGACTTTTTACGATTTTTAGCATGCGCGCGCGACCCTCTGCGGAGATTCGCGTGGTCGAGGTTCAAAAACTGGGGACTTTTTACGATTTCTGCGGTGCGCGCGCGACCCTCTGCGGAGATCGTGCGCGTCGAAGCGCTCTCGCTGTGGCGCCGTGCGAATTTGTCTTAGTCTCGGCGAACCCTCTGCGGAGATTGTGCGTGTCGAAGCGCTCTCGCTGTGGCGCCGTGCAATATTCTTGCTCGCGAAACGGCCTTTGGAAGTTGTCTCGTGGTTTGCGCGCCTGCTTTCGCAATCCCGCGGTCGCGGGTTCGATTCCCCCCTGGTCCGCGGCAGCTCCGGCTTGAAAATCGCAGCTTTTAAGTACAAACGTAGTACGCGGAGCGTGCTCCTGCAGCTCCGGCTGGAAAATCGCAACTTTTAAGTACAGACGTAGTGTGCGGAGCGTGCTCCCAAAATCGCAACTTTTAAGTGCAAACGTAGTACGCGGAGCACACCCCCGCAGCTCCGGCTTGAAAATCGCAACTTTTAAGTACAAACGTAGTACGCGGAGCGTGCCCCTGCAGCTCCGGGTGGAAAATCGCAATTTTTAAGTACAGACGTAGTATGCGGAGCGTGCTCCCGCAGCTCCGGTTAAAAAATCGCAACTTTTAAGTACAGACGTAGTACGCGGAGCACACCCCCGCAGCTCCGGCTGGAGAATCGCAACTTTTAAGTACAAACGTAGTACGCAAGGCACACCCCCGCAGCTCCGGCAGCACTTGCGCAGAGCAACTTGCGCAGAGTCACTCGCGCAGAGCAACTTGCGCAGAGCAACTTGCACAGAGCAATTGCATCAGAGCACATGCGCAAAGCGCTTGCACGGAGCAACTGGCGTAGAGCCCTTGCGCAGAGCAACTTGCTCAGAGCACTTGCGCAGAGCAACTTGCACAGAGCAGGCGCAGAGCAACTTGCACAGACCAACTTGCGCAGAGCACATGCGCAAAGCGCTTGCGCGGAGCAACTGGCGCAGAGCACTTGCGCAGAGCAACTTGCTCAGAGCACTTGCGCAGAGCAACTTGCACAGAGCACTTGCGCGCAGCAGCTTGCAGAGAGCAACTTGCGCGCAGCAGCCTGGAACAATGCAGCTTGCGCAGACCACTTTCGTGAGAAATCGCGCGGCGCAGTTCGAGAGGAAAGTAGGATGATGAGATGGAGCTCTCATGTGACCATACACACTGAGCATCGCCGCGCGCAGACACGCTCGCCGCAGCGATGTAAAAAGGTGCCTCCGCAGCTGGATGAGCACCTGTGGAAAAATGCTTTCGGGCCAATCGTCCTCTAGTTTTTGCTCCGCAGTCCATAACCTGTCAGGTTTTCCATTCCGTGATCAGATGGCTGAATCTGGACCGGGCCTCAGATGTATCCGTTTGTGCCGCGTGAGTTGTTTGCATGTGTTTCAGCCGCCATCAGATATGTGTTCATGACTTAGATCAGTTGGCATGCAGGCGCTGGAAGCTGGTGTTTCCCGTAGACATAGTGAGCTCAAGTTCGGGTTGTCGCAAAAGCGCACGCGCAATCCAGCATGGAGCGGCGTGAGCCGCTTCGGTCCTTTTGCGCGAATGCGCGCTTTCATGTCGGGAAAGGCAATGCTCGCAAGCGCGTCCGTGACTTGGCCGAGGAAGATCGGCACCACTATCTGTTCCTTTACGCGGTTCAGCTTGGAGTGCGCCCAAGCATGGATTCAGAGAGGAGCTGATCTGGAGCGCGGCACGCTCAGGAGTGGGCCAGTCATGCCGGCGCCCAGCGCACTTTGGCTTTGCTTCGAAGTCAGTTGCCGCAGAGCTCGGCGCAGACTCCCGGTGCGGGCTTGCATGGCGTTTGGCAGCCTGCGCCAGTGGCAGGGCCAATTCCGCCGCCGCCGCCCAATCCGCCAGATGCGAGGCCAGCTCGTGCGGTTGACCGTAGCGAGTTTTTCCAGTCAGCCAGGGTTGGCTCCGTTTTTGAGCGAGCTTTGTTGGGCAGCGCGGATGATCTGGAAAGGATCGTCGGCAATGTCGCCGGGGCAGTGCACCATGAGAGGCCTATGACAGAGGTTGGTGACTTGCCCGAAATCATGGACTTTTGGACAGTTCAGGAGTATGTCTATTTGGCTCAGCTGATGTTGGCCTCGCGGGGCTCATCTGCTGTGCAGACACAGGAATTGGAAGACGTGCTCGCGAAGTTGAACGAATTGGAAAAGACAGAGGCGTCCAGCTTGGCCCAAGAGCGGTCCAATTTGCGAATGTCTGACCAGGATAGCCGCAGGTTTCAGGCGAGCTTCGAAGTACTGCGCCTGCCACGATTTCACGCTTGCATCTCCAAAGTGCTGCGAGTGCCACGCAAGATGGGGGCCCACAGCCGCGCGCGACAACACCCCAGCCCTTTAGACAGCTCCCAAACGCTGCCCCTGCCACGCAAACGCAAGCCCAGGTGCACGAAGTACTGCGCCTGCCACGATTTCAGCACTTGCCTCTCCAAAGTGCTGCGAGTGCGACGCAAGATGGGGGCCCACAGCCGCGCGCGCGACAACACCCCAGCCCTTTAGACAGCTCCCAAATGCTGCCCCTGCACGCAAACGCAAGCCCAGGTGCGCAAAGTACTGCGCCTGCCACGACTTCAGCACTTGCATCTCCAAAGTGCTGCGCCTGCCACGCGAGATGGGGGCCCACAGCCGCGCGCGCCACAACACCCCAGCCCTTTAAACTTGGCGTTGTTTAGCGGTTGCGTGGGACTGCAAGGTCGGGCGGGTTTAGCGGGTCCGGGTGCGTGGTTGTTGGGTAGGGCACTTCTGCAAGGTCGGGCGGGTAGAATTACTACACTTGGCTCGAAGTCACATGCACCCTTCATATCTTGGTCAATTTGTCATTGACAGCCAGCGCCATGAGCCGGACGCGCATCGATGCTTTGGAGCTTCAAGTGGAAGAGTTCGCGCAAGCCCTGGCAGAGCTTCGGGTCTCGGAAGAGAATCGGCTGCGTGAGTTTAGAAAGCGCGGCCCAATCGCACTGATTGGCGCCTTCCTGTTAGGTTTCATTTACGCCCGGCTCAGCTATAAATTGGGACTCTTCCGGCGCCTCGCGTGATCTGATTATTCGTCTCTTGGTCGAGGGCCGTGGCCTTAGAGGCGACTGTCATCAGTTTCACGTCAGTGGCCCTGGCCTGCGGGTCTTGCATGCGGGCGACGGCGTGGCTGCTGCGCTGCGTGCGGGCAATTCTTGTTTTTGGCCTGCGGGTCGTGGCCTGAGGGCCGTGGCCTGCGGGTCGACTTTGCGCGCTTGCGAGCAGATTCTGGCTGACTCCCTCTGTGGCGCAGCTCTTCGCAGCTTGCGCGCGATATTACTGTCGCACGCTTGCTTCAAAACAGCAATCCGCTCAGCTGCAGGGTCTTAGCGGCTCAGCCAGATGCCTGCTGCACGTTTGCTTTCAGGTCTCTTGCAGCCGTTTTAAGCCGTCAAGCTGTGGGACATGAATTGTTGTCCAAGATGGGAACTGAAATTGCAAACGAAACATGTCTCCGCTGCAATCGGAATCACTGTATTTTTTAAATAGCTTCACATTCGTTTAGCCAGCTTGCCCAGCCCATGGATGCGAGAACGACAACAAGGTCTTCGAAGCAAGCCTTGCCAAAGCTTATGCCTTCGGCTTTGGTCAAGCAGCATGTTGCGGCTTGCGGGAAGAGCCGCTGCAGACTGTGCTCGTGGCACAGGATGTGTTCTTCGGGCATGAAGCCTAAGTGGCTTCATCTCAGTATGCGTGACAATCATCAGTCAGCTGAAGCCCGACGGTTTAATTCGGCACTTATTTGCTTGACCTTTGCGTTTCAATGGCCCGCGGGTCGTGCCTGCGGGCAGCGGTTCGTGCTTTACATGCCTGCGGGCAGCTGGCCTGCGGGCCTTGTCGCCTGCGGGCGAGGGCTTATTCGTCGATTCGCTCGGACTCAGGGCATCTTTTCGTCGCGGGAAATGGCAGTTTACCGCAGGATTTGTGTATAGACGATGCTTTCTGTGCAAAAACTTGTCTTTTCTGCAGCCATTTGCAAGCCCCAAGCCACGCGTGACAAGCAGACAGGATCTGAATCGAAGGCAAGGCAGCCAACCAACACAACCGTCATGATGTTAATTCATTTTATCTTCAAAAACAAATGCAACGAATAAGACTTGTCACTCGAGGACATGTCAATTCCGTAGCTTTGTCAGGCCTAGCCTGGCCAGATAGCCCTCAATGGTTGCCGCGGATGCTTCAAAGAAGCACTTGCCAAAGCTTGTGCCATCGGCTCTCGTCAAGCAACACGCCGCGGCTTGCAAGAAAAGCCGCTGTAGACTGTGCTCATGGCACAGGGTCAGCAAATCAGAAGTGAAACCTAAGTGGCTTCACCTCGCAATGCATGGCCAGCGAGGTGTCGCAGCTGGGTGCGTTGTCTGCGCGTAGGCGTCTCTGGGCGGCCCGTGGGCAGTGTTCCAGCAAAACCCATGTAAGTTGCCACCCTATGTTCTGAATCGGCACGAGGCTTCCAGTGCTCACCAAGCCGCCGCGCAACATTGCGCTGGGAAAGAGGCCATCACGATGGCGCCCCCTTCCGCTGAGTTTCAAGAAGTTCTGACTAACATGAGGCAAGGCGGGAGTGCGCGGCAAGGAGGAGTAAGCTCAGACCGCAAGTGTCGCTTGAGGTTTGCTGTGAGCGAAGCTATCCTGCGAAGGGCGCGACAGCAGCTGGCTCGGGCTCGCTGCGTGGCCCTATTCCGCGACGAGCGAAAGGGGCGGCTGCTGGTGCGATACCGCGCTTGCTTGGATGACTTGACAGTGGTGTCCGGCGTGCTTGGTCTCAAGCGGGCGGAAGGCTCAGGAGCTTGTTTGACGCAGACCACGAAGATGATTTTGGAAGAGTTCGCCACCCCTTTTCATGGCCTCCCGCGGAGTTGCTGCGCGCCAGAGGACCAGGACTCAGGCGACCAAAAGCTGAGGGCAGTGCAAGACACACTGCGGGAGAAGGTCAGCATTCTGGTCTTGGACGCGGCTGCCAGCGTGCTTCTTTCAGGTGAGATGCTGAGGGGGCGACGCGTGGAAGCCAAGTCTGGCGCGGCCACTGCTGACTTCCCCAATGTGCGGGTCGTCGGGAGGGACGCCGCCCACGCATCCACGCGTTTGCTCCGGCGACCGCTGTGTCATCAGGATGTCCTCAAGACCGTGGTCGCTGAGTTTGTCACTGGTTGTGACAGCTTTGCTCAGAAGGTTTTCCACTCAAACATCTTCTCCGGCTGGTGGCGTACGGCTCTATAGCCCGTGAGGAAGACGACTCCGAGTCTGAGTTTCGCACAGGAAACAGCATGGCGGCTGCCAAGCACAGGTTCGGCTCCTACGCTTTGCCCATGGGGCGCATCTGTCGCAATGTCGCGGCTATGCTGGCAGTTCTTCACAGGGTTGATGCAATGCGCGGTGACAAGTCTGGCTGGGCATCGCAGACGCTGAAGCATCTCACTGGCAAGAAACTGCTTTTACTGGCCATGGCAGCAGACGCTGCGCATTGCTGTCTGGACTTCACCCGGTTTGCGGATCAGGAGGGGGTAGACATCGCGTGCCTCAACGCGAAAGTGGCTCAGCTTGGTCGCAGCGTCAGGGCGCTTTTTGTCAATGGAGAAGTTCTGCGCTTACCAACTTTCACGATGGACATGCTTGCCATTCTTGAGAAAGGCGAGCTCACTGTCATGGCAGACGGGTGCGCCAGGGAGCTCGCAGATACCGAGCACGACAAGCAATACGCTTTGAAAGTCATGTGCGAGTGGGTGGAGACAGTAGAAGCGGCTGTGGAAGCCGAGTTTCCAAGCTGGCATTTGATTTCGTGCTTTGCCGTTTTCAACCTTGAGGCGCGAAGGGCGGAGGACCAGGAGGACAAAGACTCTGTGAAGAAGTGCTTGCAAAAGTTGTCCCAGGCATTCAAGGTGAAGCCTGCCCTGCTCGAACAACAGTATGTGAGCCTGCTCCCGTTGGCTGAAGCTTTGCACAAGGAAGGCTCTTTCCAGAACCGGGCTGCTTGGGTGGAAGCTTTCGCTCGTGTGCAACAGCGTAGGGCTGCTCAGCGTCAAGACTGCGAGGCTCTTCTGCCAGTTCTTTCCGCATACTTGGCGTGGTCCGCCAGCACCTCTGGAGTCGAGCAGCTCTTCTCCAAACTCAAAAGGAGCCCTGTGGAACTGGCTTCAGCGTCTGCGGACACGGACAACAGGCTGGCTGTTGCGTTGGGCAGTCAAACTTGCGGGGCGGCAGACGACGACAAACTGATCCGAGATGCCCAAGCCATATACACGGGAATGCTTCGGTCGCGCAAGGCGCGCGGAGGCGCGCGAAGGCCAAAGCCGCTGGAAACGTAACGGCAACGCCTCCACGACAACCTTTGCCAGAGCTGCCGAGCTCATCTGCAAAGGAGGTCGATCACCAGCGCCAGGTGGCGCGAAAACGGACGCCCGAGGCCTTCCTGGATGGCTATCTGGTGGGCGATGAGATTACCGGCGATGTGCGGTCAGCGGCCAAGACGCTGCAGCAGGCCAACGCGGCCAACGATCGCAAGCGGCAGAAGGCACGTAAGCAAAGGGGCCATGGCCCGCAAGACCCAATCGCACGAGTGGGCCTTTCAGGATCTTCCGAAGAAGGTGTGGCTGGACAAGTCTGCTTCGGAGTCCGTCAGGGAGAAGTGGAAGGCGGCGCTGCAAACACGTGGACCTGGCTTGTGTTCCTTCAACGACGACGCTCGGCCATAAATTCGTTCATCGGCAGCGCGTTCTATTTGGTTCGATGGTTTTTTAAAAGGCGTTTCCAATTTTGGTTGTTTTCGATTTGAACAATAACTGTTCGTTCACTGTTAGGATATCCGGGAGACCGACTTGTTCGTCGTGCAGAACTTTCAGAATGTCCATCGCAAAATCCGCGTGATGGCCGCGTTGGCCGGAGGAACAGTGATGTCCGGCCAGATCCTGCTTGGCAAGTCAGGCATGAAGATTGCGTACCAGCGAGGCTTTTCCTTGCCGGTGGCAGTTTTCGTGTCCAATTTCTTTCAAGAGAAGGAACCTGGGTTGACTATGCTGGTTCGGCACGCTTGTCACGGCTGGGAGGCTGCGAGCAAGGATGGCTTGAAAGGTCGGGGCAGAAAGCCATCCTTGCTTTTAAAGGCAGCCGCTGAAGCGGGGTAGGGGATGCGGGGTGTCAAGTCATTGACAAGCGCGCAGTTTGTTGCGTGGTTGACACAAACGTGTCTCAACCGAAGCCTGTCTTCTCGCATTAGGGGCGCGTGAAGACTTCGCAGAGCTTGCGGAAAAAAACGGTGGGAGATGGTTCCTCGGTATTTAAATTTTCAAAACATATTACTAAAATATAATTTAGTACCGGTGGGGGAGTTGTCTGGTTGTTGCCGCTCGGCGTCACGTTCCGAAGCTCTTTTCAGCCGCCTCTCAAGTTAGTAAGTGAAAGTGGTCAGATGCCATGGGTAGAGCGGCAGCGTCGGGCTGCTCGAGAAATTCCCCGCAGAGAAGACCAGTTCGCAAAATCTTTTCCAAAGCTAGTGTCACTGTAGAGAAGGGCGCTCTGCCCAAGCTTGTTGCGGAGGTTAATGAGCTGGCGCGAACTTGGAAGAAACGACTTGGCAAGCACGGGCCGCCTTCTACGACGACGACAACAATCCGGCTGGTGTCACATTGTTCAGGCTATGGCTCTGACTTGATAGCAGCGCGACTGCTGGGGCTGCAAAACAACATAAAGATCGTCATGACGTCAGAGCTGGACCCACGCAAGCGACACCTGCATGAAGCTGTGCGCTTGGCATGCGGCTGGCCGCCCGTTGGCGGGGAGATGTGCAATGACATGATGCACAGAAATGATTTGAAAGCGCCGCGGGCTGATTGCTACGTGGCCGGCTTCCCGTGCCCAAGTTTTTCAAACTTGGGAAAACGGCGAGGAGCTCGCGACGGGAGAGGCCTTGTGACCCTGAAGGGGCTCAAGTACATAGCTGCTCAGCGTCCACGCGCTGTACTTCTGGAGCAGGTGTCCGCAATCCTCCAAAAAATATATAAAAAGGTGTGGTCCTTTGTGCAGAAAACTCTGCGGACGCTGGACTACGAGGTCAAGTGCGCGGTTTTGTCTCCCAAGCAGTTCGCGGTGCCCCAGAGTAGGCCACGGGTTTACTTAGCCGCGGTTGCCCGTGAATCTTTGCAAGGGACGACTGCAGTGACTTGCACTGGTTTCTCAATAAGGAAGAGCGTGGAACAGAAAGGCTGCACCTTCCTGATTATAAGAGAAATTGGGAAAGTCCATGTGGGAACGCGGATGGGTCTTGGACGTAGGCTCCAGCCAAGCGTTTAGGCATCCAATGAAGAACCTGTGCCCGTGCTTGACCAAATCCCGCTGCAAAGCCGACGGGTATTCTGTGCCGAAGTTGAGGAGGCGTCTCTCTCTCATTGAGAAAGGTCGCTTCCAGTCAGTCCCGCATCAGCTCATTCAGAAGATGCAGGAGCGAGCTGACTCAGAGAACTTCCCAACGCGGGAGGTGGATGCGGCTATCAAAAACGCAATGAGTTTGGCTGTGTTGATGTCTGTCATGGCACGAGCCTTGGACGCAGCAGGGCTGACTAAGAGTTTGGTTGCAAAGCGAGACTATTGGCGATGGGTGCCTGTAGGGCAAGCTGCTGCGAAGCTCAGCGGCCGTCTCTTTGAGAAGTCTGCGCGAATGTAATTCAACAGCTGCCTTTGGCTCTGCAGTCGGGAAATTAAAATTGACCTCGGACGCGCTTTGCCCCGAGGGCTGGCCCTGTGGGGCCAAGGCGCGGGCTGAGGCCCTGCCCTGCGGAGCTGACGCGCTGGCTGAGGCCATGCCCTGCGGGGCGGCCCTGCGGGGCGGCCCTGCGGGGCTTAAACGTGGAAGGGCTGAGACTGAAACCGTCGTGACAGACGGTCCTATCCTTCCCTCGCATTTAAATAGCGATTGGCTGAAGCGCGGCGACTGAGAAAGACTTATACGCTTCACCCGCTGAGCGTGAAAAGAATCAGGCGAAGCCACTTGCTCTGACATCTGTCATATTCCAAGTTTGTAGTAAGAAGACGAGCAACTGCAAAAAGAAGGATAGAAAAGAAGGATACTAGGGTGTGTATGTCTGTGAAAACGGGCGTGGCCACTGTTGACCCTGTATAGCCCGATGTTGCGTGTGGAGTGCTAAGTCGGCCTACGAGTCTTCACTGGTCACGCGTCATTGGCTCAAGCACTTGGGGATCATTTCGAGGTAAATGAACGAATGTCGCCTGCTCCTCCTGCGTGGCTTCAAGAACCTGTCTGTGCTCATTGTTGGAGCTTTGCTTGGGAACCATATCTCGACAAGCGCAGCAAAGCTCACCTATCCCAAGTAGCTCGCGACTGCAAGTGCGATTTCATCTTCGCCTTTGTGCCTGGCGAGCACGTTTCTGGGGCGCCGAAGACCCCGACTCGAAAGCGGGCTGTCCTGCCCAGCATAGAACATCCGACTCCGTGAGCTGGCGTCTCGTCACGGCTATATCAGCGCGAAGAAAAAAGTGACTGAGCTTAAATATTTGACGCGCGCGGCCATCACTGTCACTCGAGATCCTGATTGTTTAAAGGAAAGCTCGCTTTCGTGGCAAAAATATCGGCTCAAGAGCTACGAAACCGCTGCTCTTGTCTGGATCATCCCGCGGCGGGGGAATTGTTCTTTGCTTCTTCTTCGTCTTCTTCGTCTTCTTCTGCGGCTTCTTGGCCTTGCTGCCTGGCGAATGGCCGCCGCCAGATTCGGCATAAATGAACTCGCTCATCAGATCTTCCGATCGTCAAGCACGCCCGCCACTCCCGGCTACGCCTTCCCAAGTACGCCAGCCAAGCAAGGTGGTAAGCGGACCGACAGCGCTGGTCCATGCCGGATGCGCCGCTCCTCACCGCGCGATGGCAAAGTTGGCGAGTCTGCTCTCTGTCTCGCGGGCCCGCCGGCGGCTCGGCAGGCGGTGGCAGCGGAGGCCAGGCTCGGAGACAGGCCGGAGGCGGTGGCCCGCCGCAGCCCGGGCGGAGATGACCCGCTCCCGCGCGCGGATCTTGACTGGCTTGCGAGAGTCGAGTGCGCTCACTCTCAGAGACACAGGTGGCCCGCTGAGCAAAAATTCAACCCAGGCGCGGAAGTCGCAGCGCAGACTGCGACTGTCTCACTCAGACGGAGTCCGTTGTTGTAGCTTATGACAATGATGATTTTGAACAGTGCCTACCGTCAAGGCGCAGCAGAAGTCGACGCCAGCTCACCGCTGGAGAATGGAAACTGATGATGAATCAACAGCCAGTTCGCCGTCTTACTTTCTTAGTAAGCTTTTTATTCTGCCTGCGTGTTGCAGCGACAACATTGACTGATACCCTGCTTTTAAGTAGGGCTCAACCGTCTAAACGTCGCGGAGGCTTCAACCGTTGAACGTCGCGCTCTCGCGGAGTTGGGGTACCCCAGCTCTGCGAGAGGGGAGAGGGAATTGCCCACCCCCTTCTCGCGGAGCTGGGGTACCCGAGAGAGGGGCGGGAACTGACGAGAAGGTAGTGAAACTGCCCCTCGACAAAGCCCGCCCCTCTGTCACGAAGTTGGGGTACCCCAACTCTGCGAGAGGGGGGTGGGTAATTCCCTCTACCATGTCGGCGGGCACGTCGCCCAACTTGGGTGTCGAGGGGGAGGGGTTGGGGGGGGGTGGGTAAAAGCGAATTTGGTTTTTTTTGGCCCATGCCCCAAAATGTCATGTCAATTGACAGCGCTGGATCATCGCTGATTTTCTAATCTTGTGATCGCACGCAGCTTCATTTGGCCATGATCAATCGTTGTCTGTCGCTTCCAGCTTTTGGCTCAGAGCGTTTTTGAGTAGTAATCACCCGCACGGGCTCAGCTTCGCATTTGTCAGCGGCCATGGCGGGGACGAAGCCGAAGAATGTGTCTGCTTGGCGGTTGAATGCGGCGGAGAAAGAAGAGGTTGCGAGTCGGAAGGCTGCTGGTGAAGACGAAGCCGCCGTGAAGCACGAGATCCGGCTGCGCAAGGCTGAGGCCAATGAAGCTCGCAAGAGAGCGGCGCAGGCTGTGGTGGCCACGGTGGGCGGGGCTGCTGCGCCAGTGGGCCGCGGCCAGACTGCGGCGCAATCGTCGGCAGAAGCTCAGACGATTGGAGAAGGGTCCGTGAACCACGAGTACTATCAAGAAGTAAAAGCAGCCCTGCAAAAGATCCTCTCTGAGTTTCCCGGCATTGAGGGCCAAACGCCTTTGCCGTTCAATCACGGCGCCGGCGCAGCGACGGGGGTCCAGGACCCTTACTCCAAGCTCAATGGCGCTGCGGCCCTGGAAGCGCACGGCGTGTACCGGTGCAGCGTGAGTCTGTTTGCTTTGAACTTGCTGAGCAGCCCCACGCCGGACATTCCAATGTCGGCTAGACGAGTCCACGACATGACGTCCTTCTTTTACGGAAGCGGGCCTAAATTTCTCACAGATAAGCAAGTCGAAGTCTGCGCGACTTCAAGCACAGACCTGCCGGACACACCGTCCATGCTGCAAATGGTCAGCCCGGAGGAGATTGCGCACGCGATGGTCTTTGGGTGCGCGGGAGCAATTGGGTGACCTGGCGGACGTAGTTCTAGGTGTTTGGGGTGGCTGTTACATTTTCTTTATCAAGACATATTCTAAAAATTATTCTATTAACACTAATAAATCTTTGGAAGCCACCGCCACTAAGGTCGGAGAGCTGGCCCTTGCAGAAGGCTACATGGAAAGCCGTGCTGCTTTCAATCCCTTGCTCTTTCATCCTCATGAAGCAATCGGACATCTGGCTCGAAAGCTACAATCGTCGGCAAGCAATTTTGCACACCACGAATCTTTGAGTCGGACTGCGATGCAGCTATCCATGGAGCTCCAGAGCATGAAGGCAGTTGTGGAAAACATGGGGCCGTCAGCCCAAAAGATGAAAGACGCGCAGCTTGTCCAAGAGCTAGTGAAGCTCGGTTGCAAGTCGGTCGTCTCTGGCCGCCGCAAAGACGGAGAAGACGCCGATTCCGGTGCCTTAACTGTCAATCTTCTTCAGTCGGCCCAGCAAGTCTCGAAGCACATTCTGTCCAACCCGGCGTGCGTCGCCGTCCTCCTGGAGTTGGAGAATGACTTTGGGACGAGAAGCCCATTTCACCGCACGTTGCCAAGAAGCCGAGCAGCCCTGCAATGCGGGAGTGGTGGTCCGAGGCGCTCTGTCTTTCGGCGGCGCGCAGCCTGGTCACATCACCCAGAACAGCCTGCAAGGAGACAAGCACCATGCTGGCTTGGTGGCACGGTACGAACTGAAGTGGAAAGTGCCTCGAAAGCAGAGTAGTTGATTATAGCGGGGCCTATGTGCCGCTAAATTGGCATCCACACTTCATATTGTTTTATACAGGGAAAAGTCAAGATAATATAAGTCAAAGGGGCCGCGCGTCGTGGTGCTGGCGCCCAGGTCATGCAGCACTTCTTCGACGTCCTGATGCCCAAGCACGGGATGCTGGAAGATCGACAACTGCTCCGAGACCACATGTCCACTCATCAGGCCTTCAGATCTTAGCGAAGGAGACGTCAGCTGGATGTCGAAGATGGCGAAGAGTGCGCACATGGTCTTCCAGTTGTTGCAGGACACCTCAACTCAATCTTGGTTGTAGTTTTTTCAACCCAGCTTTTTGCATTTGACTGCGGCGCTTGTCAGTTTTTGTGCACGTTCTGTCCAGGACATCGTGTACAACAGGGTGTTACGACAATCAGCTGCGCCCGGCGGCGCGGGCTGGATCCATCCCAGAGCAGGTCATGGAACACAACGACCTGAAAGAAAAGTGGGATGTGATTGCGGCGCAGCTTGCAAATGAAGAGGCCGAGAAGAAAGCCGCGGCGGACCTTCCACAGGCAGATGACGAGCCTGAAGAAGCATCCATGCAGGAGCTGCGGAAAGGTCCAGCGCATTCCGTCTTGCGCAGTGACAAATACTGGAGAGCTGTTGCCAACCAGACAGTCCGCTCCTATGTCACACTGCTGGTGGAGCCGAAGACGCAGGCGGCCGTGCAGCAAGCTGTCAGTCAAAGCCCAGTGTCCTCTGTTCCAGGAACCTGCCTCACGTTGCTAGACACATGCCTGCTGGGCGAGAGCACCGGGCCTAACAGTGCCGAAGGCCTTCGCAAGAAACACAACCCAAGCGAGGAAGTGCTTCGGAAGCTGGTCCAGGGCGCCATGCTAGCTCGCGGGGCGCGCCCGAAGGAGGATGGTCAGGCAACGAGTCCACCTGAGGGGGACGTCGTTCTGATTCACCTCGGGGACAAGCCAAAGAAAGAGATTAGGCCCTTGTTTCGCCTGCGGACGGCGCGACAAGACGCTGCCCTGGACTGCGAAGAGCGAGACATCCTCATCGCTTTTCAGGACGAGGCAGTTCGTGCCCGGAAGAAACTCAGCCGCGGGTCGTATTCTCTGCGCTCGACGTTGCTGGCCTACTCAGACTCGCCGCTCATGAAGACCGTTGCAGAGAAACAATACCCCCACCACGGCGGATGGAACTCCGCGGACGTCATCTGCCTCGTGAAAGCTCTGCCGCCCAGCGAGATGTGGCACATGCCTCGGACGCTTGCAGTCAGTCAACTGTGTCTATTTTTGCGTATTAATACTAACAATAATTACAATCGTAAGAAGAAACAGAGACAGTGTAATAATAATAAGTGTGGACTTCTCTCCCTATTTCTCTGTTCTCGTCTTTCCCCTCCGGCCCCGCAGGAAAGACAAAGAAGCGGTCCTCGGCAGCGAGCGGCTGGCGGCGAAAGAGAACTCCGAGACGCAAGGGTGAAGGGACGACTCGGCCCTGGAGACTGTCTTCAGCGCGTTCATGTTGCCCACAGAAGTGTACACTGACGTGTTCACAGCCTGGGGGGCCAAATGCGTGCTGGATTTGTCGGCAGGTCAAGGGCAAGCTGCCGCAGCTTGTTTGCAGCTCCGGCTCTGTTGCGTTGCTTTTTGCCTGACAGAAGCACACGCGCAAGCTCTCGAGAAGAGACTGACAGACCACGCGCTCCAGTCCATGCAGGACGAAGCCTCGACGTTTTACAGGCCAGAGATGGTTCAGAAGAGTGCCGCAGAGACCGCCGAAGAGCCCGACGAAGAGAAGCCAAAGCCCAAGAAAGCCCCAAAGTCGGGCGGCAAGCCGCCAGCTGCTCCAAAGGCCAAGTCTAAGAAGAACCAGAATGAGGGAGGCAAGGACGGAGAGAATGAGGCTGAGCCTAAGAAGAAGAAGCCGCGCAGCGCGCCTGCCGAAGAAAACGGCGACGGCGACGAGGAAGGCGAGCGCTCAGACTCCATGCCGTGGTGAGTCTGGTCTGCGCGGACGCGCTCTGCAGTCCGAGCAGTAAGCCCAGGGCGCACGGACTGGCGCAAATGTCTGTGGACATTGCGGAATTGTGAATCTTTGGCGCTGCTTAGGCTGTCAATCAAAGCTCTGTCTGTTTCACGCACGCGTGTGATGGGCAATAGGTCCCATAAGTTTTTGACATTCGCGCCGTGGCAGGTATTGCTAATGTCAGTAAGAGACTTCTGACTCACAGACTTATAATTGTTTTCGTCACTGTCACGGCTGTCAGCCGCATTGGCATTCCTCGTCGTCGACTCTGGCCGGTGAAAAATAATAAGAGAGACACGCCTGGTTAATTTAACATCTTGCCCGCGCGGGCGAGCTGCCTACACTTGAAGCACGCAGCTGCCATGTTTTCTGCAGCCGTTTCGGTTCGCTCTCGGTCACCTAAGAGCACTAACTAACGTCATCGGCCGCGCTCTTGAGACTCGCTGCGGTGACGCGAAGAGGCTCTTCAAAATATAGACGGCTGCAATGGCCGTGAGCCCAGAGCTTGATCATGGATACCGCCTCCCGACAAGCGTGTTCGAAAGGCTTGAACTCCACCTGCCCTCCTGCAGCGCGCCAGATGTAGCGCCCGTGGCGGCAGTCGACCAGCTGCGACGCGCTTTGATTCTCGTCGCAGAAACCAGCTGCGCCAGGCCAAATGATCTGACACGAATCAATTCCTTGCGCCTGTCCAGTCTCTTGTTCTTTGCGACTGGCAGCGAATGGCGTTCGCTGCCTGAAGAAGGACCAACTCGTCGAGTCCCCTGCGCGGTCTTCCGAGGAGTTCAGAAGTTTGGGCTGTGGCCCAGCTAAGGCCACGTGACACCTGCGCAGAGCTTAAAGCTTGCCAAAAGTTTTTGAAGAATTTGAGAGACAGGTGCAATAATCACGCCGAAATGTTGGTCGTTGCTACCTGGGCGTTCGAGGCCGAACACTGCTTGCAAACAGCATGCTCGGAGCTTATGCCTTCAAATTCAGACAACTGCTCGGGATCCTACCACCCCGAGTAAGTGAGCGATCCAATTGCTATGCGTCGTGGCTTGCCGGAAAAAAAAGCGTGGGTATTGAAACATGCCTGTGAAGCAAGGCTGTCATTATTATTGACCTCGGCTCACTTGACATTGGTTGAACAAGCTTGGGCTTATTTTTTTGCCCAGCCCACAAGCCTTGTTCAACATGTATCTTACCAATATTGCGCTTCGACGCCACGATGTCTTCACCGCCCGTGACGACGACGACGAATCGCCCTGCGGCCTTGCCCCCTGCGGCGACCGGCTGCGAGCTAAATCCTGCCCCGCGGGCCTGCCCTGCGGGGCAGCCCTGCGGCGGGGAAAAAGTCCAAAAAACAAATCGTAGCTTGTAGACTAAGCCTTCCCTGACTGAGTGAGCCTCGTCGCAGTCGTTGCCTTTCTCCTGCAGCCGTTCGCCTCTTAGCCTTGAGGTTGACTCTGTCCAATGTGCAGATACTCGAACGGCAAGACAGCAATCAGCAAAACATTGGCTCATTGTTCTTCTTGTTGATATGGGCTGCTTTAAGCTTCGTCGACTGGGAACCGCTCTCTTGCCGCAGCCTTTTTCAGCCAGGCCAGCTCAAGCTGTTGCCGCTGAGTGACACTGACACTGGTCCATGGAAGCACGGGCCGAGGCCGTGCAAGACAGCTGCTCAGCCGCTGAGAGCAGCCGCAGTCAAGCCGCTCAAAGACTGATGGCTGTCTGCGGACCAACACCCCAAGCTACTTTAAGCTTGTGGGACGATGTGGCTGTCAGTCAACCTTGAACAGCTGCCGGCAGAACTCCACGCAGCTCTCGAAATCAGAGGAGGAAGTGGACACTGTGTGCGAAATTCTGCGGAAAGTATTGGCCCGGTCCCAGATCCTGCGAGAAGCGACTGAAAGAGTTGCGACAGCTAGCTCAGGGCTCTTAGCGCCCTTTTTACGCAGCCTCATTTTTTCACTCGGCCGCCGGCTTCCCAAACAGAGCCGGCCGGCCAACACGCGCTTTTTTGAAGACGGCTTCGAGCGCGACGCCTGCGGAAAAAAAGCTTTGCTGATTCCAGGTTTCAACTGTGTTGAAGGGCCAAGGGAGCCAACATAACCCTTCCCTGGCAATGCACCATCGTGCTACCCCAAGTGAAACTGACTCGAAAGGGCTCACTGCGGCTGCCAGCTCCAGGTTTCCAGCTAGTGGGCAAAATAATAAGAACGCACTTTATTAATACACAGACATCATTAAAACATCAACTTAACCAGGCCACTAAACTAAAACTGACTCGACTGAAGCCTGCTGCTCACAATAAGAGTTTGACCTACTCACACACACACACACACACGCAATCTCAACCATGAAATGCGCCCACGCACTCCCTAATTTAATTCTAAAACGCAAACTCAAACTGGCAACAGCCGCACGACCTCAACCACACAACGGCTAAACGACGCCAAGTAAACAGCTCCCAAATGCTGCCCCTGGCACACAAACGCAAGCCCAGGTGCACGAAATACTGCGCCTGCCATGGTTTCAGCACTTGCCTGTCCAAAGTGCTGCGCCTGCCACGCGAGATGGGAGCCCACAGCCCGCGCGACAACACCCCAGCCCTTTAAACAGCTCCCAAACGCTGCCCCTGCCACGCCAACGCAAGCCCAGGTCCACGAAGTACTGCGCCTGGCACGATTTCAGCACTTGCATCTCCAAAGTCCTGCGCCTGCCACGCGAGATGGGGCCCACAGCCGCGTGCGCGACAACACCCCAGCCCTTTAAACAGCTTCCAAATGCTGCCCCTGCCACGCAAACGCAAGCCCAGGTGCACGAAGTACCGAAATGCTGCCCCTGCCACACAAACGCAGCACTTGCATCTCCAGGAGTGAGTGTGTGTGAGTGAGTGTGTGTGAGTGAGTGTGTGTGAGTGAGTGTGCGTGAGTGAGTGTGAGTGAGTGTGTCTGAGTGAGTGTGTGCGAGTGAGTCTGTGTGAGTGAGTGAGTGTGTGTGTGTGAGCGGGTGTGTGTGAGTGAGTGTGTGTGCGTGAGTGTGTGTGAGTGAGTGTGTGTGAGTGAGTGTGTGTGTGTGAGTGACTGTGTGTGAGTGAGTGAGTGTGTGTGTGTGAGCGGGTGTGTGTGAGTGAGTGTGTGTGCGTGAGTGTGTGTGAGTGAGTGTGTGTGAGTGAGTGTGTGTGAGCGGTGTGACTTTGTGCGTGTGAGTGAGTGAGTGAGTGTGTGAGTGAGTGGAGTTGAAAGTGAGGAGTGTGTGTGAGTGAGTGTGTGTGAGTGAGTGTGTGTGAGTGAGTGTGTGTGAGTGAGTGTGTGTGAGTGAGTGAGTGTGTGTGACTGAGTGTGTGCGTCAGTGTGTGTGAGTGAGTGTGTGTGAGTGAGTGTGTGTGAGGGAGTGAGAGCGACGGCGAGTGAGTGAGTGTGTGTGACTGAGTGTGTGTGAGTCAGTGTGTGTGTGTGAGTGAGTGTGTGTGAGTGAGTGAGAGCGACGGGGCGGCGGGAGTCGGGCGCGCAGCGGTAAAAGTAAGAACCCCACACAAAGATGTGGGGAACAAACCACAAACAACAAACAACAAACAACGAACAACGACAACAACCACAACCACAGCCACAACAACAACAACATCAACATCAACCACAACCACAACCACAACAACCACAACAACAACACAACCACAACCACAACCACAACCACAACCACAACCACAACCACAACCAACAACACCAACAACACCAACACCAGCACCAGCACCAACACCACCACCACCACCAACAACAACAACAACAAGAACAAGAACAAGAACAAGAACAAGAACAAGAACAACAACAACAACAACAACAACAACAACAACAACAACAACAACAACAACAACAACAACAACAACAACAACAACAACAACAACAACAACAACAACAACAACAACACAACAACAAACAAACAACAACAACAACAAACAACAACAACAACAACAACAACAACAACAACAACAACAACAACAACAACAACAACAACAACAACAACAACAACAACAACAACAACAACAACAACAACAACAACAACAACAACAACAACAACAACAACAACAACAACAACAACAACAACAACAACAACAACAACAACAACAACAACAAGAACAACAAGAACAACAACAACAACAACAACAACAACAACAACAACAACAACAACAACAACAACAACAACAACAGCAACAACAACACAACAACAACAACAACAACAGCAAGCAACAGCAGCAGCAACAGCAACAGCAACAGCAACAGCAACAGCAACAGCAACAGCAACAGCAACAGCAACAGCAACAGCAGCAACAGCAACAGCAACAGCAACAGCGACAGCAACAGTAACAGCGACAACAGCAGCAACAACAGCAACATCAACAGCAACAGCAACAGCTACACCAACAGCTACAGCTACAGCAACAGCAACAGCAACAGCAACAACAACAGCAGCAACAACAGCAGCAACAACAGCAACAGCAACAGCTACAGCAACAGCAACAGCTACAGCAACAGCTACAGCAACAGCAATAGCAACAGCAACAGCAACAGCAACAGCAACTGCAACTACAACAACAGCAACAGCAAACAGCAAACAGCAACAGCAACAGCAACAGCAACAGCAACCCTGTATGGAGGGTGTGAGAGACTGCGGTTTTGGTTGCTTTTGTTATTCAAGTGACTTGCCTTGGTGCTTTGTTGCTTTTTGTTTTTGTTTGTGTTTGTTGTGGTTGCTGTTGCTGTTGCTGTTGCTGTTGCTGTGCCTGTTGCTGTTGTTGTTGTTGTTGCTGCTGCTGCTGCTGCTGTTGCTGTTGCTGTTGCTAATTGGTGTCCGTCTGCGTACAAGCCAAAGGCAAACAGAACAATCATCCAAAGCAACACAGGAAATGCCCAAGCATTCAGCTCGAACGTTCGCAAGAAAGGTTTTGATTCACAGAAATTAACACCCAGTCCGAGAGGAGCCATACAGCTGGCCACCGCTTCCTCGTTGAGTGTGGAAGAACGACACCATCCTACTACAGTCAGATCAGAAAGCCTCCCTGGCAGTGACACACAAAATCGCGACAAGGAACTCAGCGCACCAGATAGGCAGACCCACAACACTATGAAACATCCACCCATGCTCTGGATTGTTCGGCGTGGCGCGTGTATCGCCGACAGGCGACGCGCTACACAGCGATGGGGCAGCAAGGTGCTTCAACAGGCGGGCAGAGAACAACACACAAACACACACACACACACTTAGACTCCAGATGGAGGGCGCTAATCCTTTCGAGTACAACTGGTAAGTCTCGGCTTGGATAAGGTTCTTCATGAATAAGTTTCGGCTCGCAAAGCACTCGGCTTCCCTCTAGAGGCGAAAACGTTACCCGAAAGAACAAGAAGCACAAACAGCGCCGCAACCAAGGGGCCAAATAGACTTTCATAATCACGCAAATGTTGCAGGTACACAGCACGGCGTCCCGTGTTGCTTCACGACAACTCTGGACGGTCTTCGTTGGGCAACGCGACCCAGAGTGTCCGTTGCCCCCCTGCATGTTGAAAAGTTGGCATCAGGGTAAATCTGATGCTCCGCACACACACGCCCCCACAGGGGCAAGTGACGGGGCGGCTCTGCCTGCCAGACAACTTTGAAACGGACCTATGCCAGGGGTGGCTCAGCCAGACGACCTTGAAACGGACCTATTCGAGGGGGTGGCTCTGCCTGCCAGACGACATCGAAACGGACCTATACCAGGGGTGGCTCTGCCTGCCAGACGACCTTGAAACGGACCTACGCAAGGGGTGGCTCAGCCTGCCAGACGACCTTGAAACGGACCTATTCGAGGGGTGGCTCTGCCTGCCAGACGACTTCGAAACGGACCTATGCCAGGGGTGGCTCTGCCTGCCAGACGACCTTGAAGCGGACCTACGCAAGGGGTGGCTCAGCCTGCCAGACGACCTTGACAAGACGATCCGCAACATCATGGAACAAGCATTGCGCAAACAGAACATGCACGCGCAACCCGAGCATTGCACAACCAGAACATCAAGTTCAACGGCATGGATGCAATCAGCAAGCAGCTCCCAGGCACTTGTGAGACGTAGCTATGATCTGGTGGCTGTCTTCCCTTTAGTGAAACCTCGTTCCTGCTTAAATGTGAAATTCCGCTGTTCTATGATAAGCACGTTGAGGTCAAATTTTCCGACAAAGCCGGCCCGGGGTCACACGATGGGTACACCCGAGGATTCCCCACGAATGGGGTGTACACACTTAGACTCCAGATGGAGGGTGCTAATCCTTTCGAGTACAACTGGTAAGTCTCGGCTTGGATAAGGTTCTTCATGAATAAGTTTCGGCTCGCAAAGCACTCGGCTTCCCTCTAGAGGCGAAAACGTTACCCGAAAGAACAAGAAGCACAAACAGCGCCGCAACCAAGGGGCCAAATAGACTTTCATAATCACGCAAATGTTGCAGGTACACGGCACGGCGTCCCGTGTTGCTTCACGACAACTCTGGACGGTCTTCGTTGGGCAACGCGACCCAGAGTGTCCGTTGCCCCCCTGCATGTTGAAAAGTTGGCATCAGGGTAAATCTGATGCTCCGCACACACACACACACCACTCTGCGATGTGGAGAGAAAGCGCAACGTATGATCCCAACGCGCACGACCCCAACAGTCAAACAGTATCCAAAGCTTGAGCCACGTTTCTACCGTGGAGTCTGGCTCGGCAGAGCACTACAACTGGGGAATCCCTCGTTGGGCAGAGCACAACGGGCAACTTCTTGACTGCGCACACAGGACCATGGAAGACAGCAGCGTCGCTGTGGTCCGTTGTTGTTTGCCTGTGATTCCTTCTGCCGATTATGTAGTTGGGGGGGTGGTAGTGATGGCAGTTTTCACCGTGATGGTGATGAAACAAGACGAGCCCACGCCCAACTAAGGTCCGTAGGAAATGGAAAATGAGAGAGCCAGTCATACATGACACATAATGCTTGGGTCTTCAACATATAGCACAAGGAACGCAAAAAGAAACACAGTCTTCACAGCAAGAGAGAGAGAGAGAGAGAGAGAGAGGAGAGACGGGCGCGGACTGACACCAGAACAACAAGAAAGCATCAAACCCAAACAAACACTTGAGAGTATCATAGCCTCACCTTTGCAAGTGCACTGCGCTCCTGTATGCAGCAGAGATCACACGCAACCTGATCACGCCTCCACCTACACCTGCGACTTAGCGCACGTCCTCGCAGGAACACTTGGCCTCATATGTTGCCCAACAGAGAGCAACATGCACAAATCAAAGGACTGCCAAGTCTACATCATGAACGATCTCCGGAAACATCATTGACACAGTGTTTCAGCGAAAAAAGAGGAAAAAAAGAAAGTCCTGTTTAGGTACACAGGAAACTGACATCGGGCCAACCATACATTTCCTTAAGGTCATCGGCAGCATCCAGACGCGTCTGGAGAACACCTACACCGACATCATCCTGCAGGAATCAGGCATGACAACGCGCAACCCAGCACCCACGCAAGGACAGCCTACGGACGACCCAAAGGCAAGATACAATGGAGCCAAGCAATGTCACTCAACGTTGGCAGGATTTGCAACACAGTTCTTAGGAGCCACAATTCAGTATGACAGCAAAGCACAGGCCAAATTGCTCGCTTCAGAACTGATGCGTAGAACTTGCTAAGAGGATAATCAACACGATGCCCAAGATACGATCACACACAGGACAACCTGGCTGACATTCTGGCAAAGTTTGTGCCCAGCGACACTCTCAACAAGCACATGCGCACAGCTGGCATGTAGGGCTTCACACCATTTGTGCTGCGTTAATTAAACATCAGTTGCGCAGGTCACAGTCGTCTCGCAACTAAACAAGCCGGTATGCACACTTGGCGTGCACACAGTCATGGACCAACCCATTACAACTTCTGCGTTTAGACACCTTTGCAGCCATTTTGAGCCCATTCACTCTATCGAACATGGACAGCGCCAGCGCTACCACCCGTGCGTGGACGTATGTCGGGCGCACGATGAATACAGCAGCAAGCAAATTGTTCTGTTACAGATGTGGGACAGGGACTCATTTGCTGGATGTCTCCGATGTCACAGGAGCACGTGGAGCGCCTGACGGCTGGAGGCGTGAACAGGATCACAGAGCTTTCTGGGTGGCTGCGAGCGCCAAACATCCTCTCTGCAGCCTGGGTCACACCATTCTTTGGTTCTGCTTCATGGTATGGTTCTACATTCTACACGTGTGGGTCAACATGAGCTCTTGAATCACGCAATAAAAAGTTTACGCTCGGCTATCCAGTGACAGTGGCCCTCGCCATGCCAATTTCAGCGACCATTTCTTGTGAAATAAGTAGCCGGGGGACAGAAGAGCCAAGGGAAGAAAAATGAAGCAAATGACCATAAGCAGACCTTTGCAGACAGAAGCCATCAATCAACTACTTTATGAGTGACAGTGGGTGGGCGCGCGGGCGTAGCAAGCACGCGCGGCTGCGTCGGGTGGGCGCATGGGGGCGTGCACTGCGTGTGGGTGGCCGGGCCGGGGAGCTGCGGGGGCGAGCCAGGCATGCGTCCAGAGGGCTAAACGTGCGGTTCAGGACCGGATAGGGCAGAGGACGCCCACAAAACAGGCCCAGAGGTCTGGGACCGAGCCTGGAACACTTCCACGTGCCACACTTCTGGACGCCAGCCCGCGAATTCAAGCTTGAAAATTCAATAGTTGCTGGCAGACATCAATCCCCATGGGGCGGGCTGCAGAACAGTGGGGACGGCCAGTGCAGCTGGTGTGGGGCGCAGCCCTTGAACAATTTTCCAACGGAGAACATTGGGCGTCCGCATGGCCAATGTTGGCATCTCTACATTCTCTGCAACGAACTTACAATGAACTCATGCTTTCAAATCCTCTTCTGTGGCACTCTGCCCGACCTCCTCACTCACGTCCTTTTTGCCAATGGAGATGAGCCTGTCAAGACCTTGGCCACGTTCGCTTGCTTTAGTTCGAAAACGGTTTGGCTTCTCAGGGCATGGCAGCGCTCAGACTCATCACCACCCCACGCTGCCAGCTGCCCAAGGAATCGCCAACTGGGCGAAGAAATCGAGTTCCATGGGTTCTAAACTTTCAGAGTTCAGAGCGGCACGAACACGTAACTTGGGTTTGCGTAACCCCGTAACCCGTGCCAATGGCCCGGAGCCAAGGGCATTGTCAGGAATCTGTGAAGCAAAGCGCGTGCTCAGGCCTTGCATAGATGAGCTCCAAGTTGTGGCCGCCTCAATCGCAAGTCTTCATTTGAAAACCCGTTCAACAAATGAACCTTGTTTCACTGGCCCTTTTTACACAATGATGCAGCGCAAGACTGTTGGGCTTTATGATACTCAGGCCCTCTTGGAGCTGAGCTGACTTCAACTCCGTCCAGAGGTGCTGACAGCCTAGGCTTGCTGAGTGACGTTGCGGCTTCGCCAAGGCCAAGGGATCCACTCAAACACGCGATCAAGTAAGCCGGAACCGGAGCCTGCGCATAGCAAGCATCAGATGGGCGGCAATCGGGTGTGACTCACTCTGGCCTAGCGAGTCCAAGGCCTCCCAAACCAGCGGTTTGCGTTCGCCTCGATCAAGCCAAAACCGGCACCGACTGAGCAATGAACGCAAACAAACGAATTCGGAAAGACCTCAAAGAACGGAAAGAAGAAACAATCCAATCGAACGATTCGAACCTGGGCGCTGTCCAGTGGCTGAGGCGTCGCAACCCATCACATGCTGCTGCCAGTGTGGACGTGTCCTCTGCGCATGAGTTGCATGTGCATCGATCGAGCTTTTCTGGGGGCGGCACTGACTCCGCAGGTCCCAAGAAACCAAGCACCTCAGGCTTTCGGCTGAAAACTCTGCCTCACAGATCTCACAGAAATGCAACTCTTCCGACTCTTCCTTCTTGGCTTGCATCTTGGCTCATGACTTTTCGGCAAAGCTCAGCAGGTCGTGCTGTTTCGGCGCCTGCCAGGCTAGACAAAATAGCATTGTCGCCGGACAAAGACCCGAAAGTGCCTTCCGCTTTCAATACGTTTGTGGGAAGCATCTGCAGTCTCCGAAATGTGTAGTCTTTTGGTCACACACACGACGCCTGCACGAAGAAGCTCGCAAATGGCCAATGCGGCTCCAGCGCGACGTCCTGCATCAGAGTCCTTATGTGCACAAAACTCCCACTGCCAAGACTGCCAGGACTTCGCTCTCAAAGGACCTGGCTGCCAGCGATGCCTCCAATTGCTGCAGCCAGCGACTTGCCGTCCCTGGCCAAGACACTTTACGCTCACATCGGTGTCCGTGCGTCGTGTCCGCCGTGCCCTGGGGCCTGGCCTGGCGCTTGCTCGGCCAAGCTGCCCAGGACGCGGGCGCCAAGTCTTCCTCAGCACAGCCCTCGTTGAGTACTTCAGCACTTGACTCACGGCTTCGAGTCAAATGACTCGCTTTTCTCCAAGACTCGGAGGCGAGTGCTGGTCCCTCCGCGCAGGAAGGCTGTGCCTGCGCTGCTCTCTCTCTCTCTCTCTCTCTCTCTGGTTCTTCTGGTCCCCTGGACTCAAGAAGCAAACAACTCCCAATCGGAAATCAACACATGTCGCACACCTGACAGCCAAATACGAGTGCTGTACGTCCGCATCTCCCTCCGCCTTGTCCGAGCAGAAGTGCTTCAGCTCTGGCGATGACCTACGCAAGTGCCTTTGCGTGGACACATTCTGCCTGCCGAGTGTCACACCGCGTTCAAGACCGCATCGTGACCTGGGCGTTTGCATGCAACCATGTGCACCATCAAGACTCACGTAATGCTCATGGTCAAGGAATCAAGTGAGTTTTTTCGGGCTGCCGCCGTTTTGCTCGCGCAGCTGGATACTAGCCTGCTCTTGTGTGTGGGTGCGAGTTTTTCTGTGCGGTTATTTTGTTAGGGCCTGTCACTGGCCTGCTTGGTCGGGCTGCAGCCTTTCGTGAAGTGGCTTTCTGTAGCAGAGTTTCTAATTTGCTTTTGTCTGTGGCTGCAAATTTTGCGCGGCCAAACTTGCAAGGAGAATGCCATGGTTGCGTCAGGGGTCACTTGTTCTGGAGCACAGTGGTAGCGTCTGATCACTGCACCAATGCACCACCAGCCCTGCCAGCAATGAAGTCTAGCTGAAAATTTCGATCTACAGAAGCATCAACAGCGCTACCAGCACTAGCTGAGATTCGCTCTCACAAATTAGCCAACATGTTGCACGCGGCGTCACAGCATCGCCAGCATCACCATTGCAGTGAAGTCAAGCTGACATTCGCTGAAGTCTAGCTGACACTCGCTCTGACGAGCTGGCTGATCGTTGCGCGGACGGCCGTCGCCTCGATCTACAGACTGCGTCACCAGCATCACCAGCATCACCAGCAAGGAAACCTAGCTGAACTTCGCTCTGACGAGCTCGCTCTCGCTAAATTTTCGCACCTAAGCATTGCACTACATCACCAGCATCTGGGAAAGGAGCCTGGCCGATAGGGAATCACAGCTGAGACGCGCCCCAACATTGAGAAAACTTGCGAGCATGTCTGCATGAGCATTGAGAAGCCCAATCCTTGGAGCACAATGAGTACATACGCCAAAGCACTCTTCTTGCTGTTGGTGGGAGCCGCGTTCCACACGGCATCTTGCAGTTAAGGGCCGCTGCAAATTTTAACACGGTTTTCACTGCTGAGAGCGACAAAAGGGCATGGTTTCTTGACATGCTTTGCGTAGCCACTGGCCCAGACTGCGCGCGTGCGTGGGCGTGCAGGTGCCCCCCAACCAGGCTTGTTCCTCTGCCCCCCCAACTTACTCCCTGCCTGCCTGGACATTCGGGATTTGTGGAACGGTCCAGCAGCCCAGCCAGCCCAGCTGGCTCAAGGCTGTGCTGGCTTTCAAGGGGCGCTGGCTATATGAAGTTGAGCATCCCGGTGCTGCCGCGGCCGGTTGTGCGCCAGCAACGTACGTCCGGCCTCGCCGTGCATGTCGCCCAAAGTGACGCATGCCAAGGCTTTGCCTTCCGACTGACGGTCGCTCCAGCGACTGTGGTGCATCATCACAGCCCGCGCAGCAATTGGAGCTCGAGTTAGGCTCCAAACACTGCAAAGACGCAGCAACCCGGCTACATTACCAGCGTCGCCGACGCTGTTGGAAGCCCTGTGTTTCGCACATCGCCTGCATCCCTCACATCGCCCGCGTTTGAGGCCAGTCTTCCGCAATTCAGTCCTGATGACGCGCGTGCGCAACGCGGGCCGCGCGCACGCATCCAACCAAGCAACCAACCATCCATCCACGCCATCCCATCCCATCCCATGCCATGCCATCCCATCCCATCCCATCCATCCGCCATCCATCCGTCCATCCATCCATCCATCCATCCATCCATTCATCCATCCATCCCGCACGGCGGACATGCGAGAACCGGTGCGGGGAGCGATAACATTTCTCCCAGCAATCAATATGAAACAAAGGCACGTTTGAGCGCACGACCCTTTGACAGGGAAGTTGCCAAGTGCAAGCCTTTCAAGGCCAGCCTGAGTAAGCTGAAGCAAGTGAGTCAACTCCAGATGCTTGAAAGTTGGAAGCGGACTCCAAGCAGGTCTCTCCATCAGCGATCTCGTCGACAATGGTCCAGGGCTTGCCTGCTAACTCCGTGCGCTCCAGACGAGGCAAAAGCAAAAACAAAAGAAAACTGTCAATTGTTCGACATGCCTTCTATGACTGTGCCAAGGATATAGTCGAGCAAGACCACGAAGACCTGAGCGTGAGATTTACAAGATTTACCCAATTCGCATAGGCCCATTGGTGCAAAAATCAGCCAAGCCGCTGTCCCCGCCTCATTCGAAAGTCGTGGCCTAAGTACAAGGTGTTGGCCGCATAGCGAAACCTCAGAAACCAAGGCTGGGGACTTCTTGGCCACTGGCTCAGAGTAATCCTGCGATGCCACTGTGTGAACGCGGGAGACAAAGATAGCAATGCATCAAAAACGAATCAGCAATGAACGCCAATTGACAGCCTTCACATTCCGGTCATTCACCCTGCTCCAAAGGCCCAGCAGCCAGGCCTCGACCGTTTGCAGACCCTCAGCCTCCGCCAACTTGATCAGGAAGGACCTTAGGAAAGGTCCAAGGTTTCCCCTTTTGGGAGACAAATCTTGAGAAGCTGTCAATGCACGGGCAAGGTCCGTCCAGGTGAAGCCTGCTGAAGCTCCACGGCACTTTCGGATTGCGTCAAGACTCACTGTTTTATGCCTGCTGCCAGTGGTGGCATACCTTGCCGCAAGACCTGGCAGAAGTGTCTGCACGGCGTGCCACTGTCTCCGATATCAATTCTAGTTGCGCCCATCTAAAAAGATGCAAAGCTGATGCTGGTGCTACCGCATTGGAGCATGGCTTGAGGCATGCCTAGCTTCCAACGGCGAAGCCCTGCCCGCCTCCTGCTGCTGTGACATCCTGGCATGCTTTGTTGACTCAATATTCTCCAATTCCTTATCCTCACATGGATTCTCCTCTCGGCCGCATCCACAGGGCCAAGTGCGCGCAAAGAAAGGAAGCTGCACATGTCCACAAAGGGAGGAGCCTGAACTTCAGGCAATGTTGATCCTTTGTTGAGAAAACCAGCCTCACGTCCGCCGCTTGAAAGTGCCGATTCCGCTGCCTACGGATGCGGACAGTGGGCTTGAACTCATGAACTCAGCACAATGCAAGCAGGCCTTTGCAAGATCTGGATCCTTTCGATATCGCAATTCGAAACTGCTAGCAGCATGTGGCAGTCCTGATCGCCAAGCAGCCGCAGTGCGTAGTACCTACCTCTCAGAACTCTCATGGCTCAGTTCAACCAATCCGCGATCACTGGCCTTCGGGTGCGGAGGCTGGGAACAACGCCGACGACCATCGCAAGACCTGCACTCATTGCCCGATCAACGTACCTTCGTGATCATTCCCTTGACAGGGACAAATGTCCCAAGCGACACCGAACAGTTTGTGGTTGGGAAAGTTTTGCTGTCTGGGCGCGAAAAGTCAGACAAAGATATCTTCAATGGCCAAAGCAACATGTTATTGTGTAAGGCTTGCCAATTCATGGACAACATAGTATGATTATGGGCAAATGCCGCGTTTCACCAGCTCAAAACCGCTTTCCCTGAGCCAATTGTCCCAGGCACGTACGTGGATAAACGAGAACTTGAATCGGGTCACAAAACTACCCATAGCCTACAGCTGCTAGACAACTGAGGTCAGCCCTGGTCAGCCGTAGCACTACTGCTTGCTTGATGCAAACCCCACAAAACAGGCATCAGTCCACACACCATCTGAGCCAGCCCACGCACAGTGCCCGTACACCCAAGCCGAACCTGGGCCTTTCTCTTACTGGCCGCTAAGAGCACCTTGGTTTGGGGGAAGTCCTGGCTCCCGCAAAGCTGACTGCGTGCCTCTCTTCGAACCACAGCTCGTGGAGCTGTAACAAGTTTGTCCAGAAGCCTGCGGGCCAACTTTATGCAATGAGTGGGCCTGTTCTCTGTTTTCTGGTATGTGTGCAATGGACGGACTTGCAGTCCTGGTCAGGCTGAGGCCCCGCGCGGCAAAAAGTCTTGGCGTTCATGCGCGTCACTTCCACGAAGGCACGCAACTAGACCGGACAGTGCTTCGAGAATGTCCTTACAGCGTGGATCCAAATCAGGTGACAAGCAAGTGAACTCTTGGCGCGTCCTGTGCTGCATTCTCGTTCGCAGCCAGCAATCTGAGCCTGAAGCAATGCGCCAAGCAAACAGGCTGCTCGTGCTTGTGTTGCAAGCACGTCAAACACACTCAGGGCAGAATCTGCGACGCTTCTTTCGTGCGCTGCCATCTTTACATCTTTGCACTCTCGGATCCACTTTGTGATCCTGCGCAGTGCAATCATCTGTTCAAGCCCCACGCCCAAAGGCAAATGCAAGCAGTCTGCCTGGTGCTGCGATGGCTGGTGATCAACTTGTTGCAAGTAGGACCATATGTAACTGCAATTCGGTTGCATCAACTCTGTTGGTTGGTCCATCCTCCGGCGCAGCTGCGGCTGCCGCAGGAGGTCGTCCACATTCAGAGGAACTCCTCGGTGCAGCAAGCTCCCAAGATCGGCGCACATGCGATATGTCCTGAGAGTGGGCAAACACCGGTAGCCTTTAAAGCTTCTGCGAGGAGGGCGCGCTCCGCGATCCATCCCTGGCCACAGTGAAACAGTGCGTTTGGCAGGTCAAAAGCTACTGTTGCGGTTCGAAACAAGAAGCTCAAGAGCCTACCGACTACCTCGTCACAAATGTCATTCCCGTGGTGTCGTGCAAGCGGTCTATGTCAGCATCCCCTTGTGCAATAAATACGAAACCTCAGCTTATTGTGATTTGGAGTCTCCAAAGGCAAAGTATTACTTGTTGCTTGGGCGGAGATAATCTGGAAGCGCCGCCTTCACCTCGACTCACCCATACTCCCAACTTTGTAAGCACATGCAGCACAGCTGCGGGCAAGGCCATTGGTGTTGGTTCTCATTGATGCTTGCTTTCTCTTGACGCGCTGGCACTCAGCAAGAGCACATGCCTCCCTGCCGCATTTGCAGAATCAGGGCAAAAGGAAACAGCAGTGCGCTTCATAGGCTCAAGCCGCAAGTGATACAAACCAGGCAAAAGAAATTGCCATAGAATCACATTGCAGCAGAAGCATCGTCTGATCGCTGACTTGAGCGATCAACCGATTTGACACACACACACACATCCCTAACTGTGTAGAGTATTCAGGGCAAGGTGTTTGAGTCCCATCTACGCTCAGCCAACTTTCAACGACTGGCTGAACATCGACCTGGCGGACCTGGCAGACCTGGCGGACCTGGCCTGAGGTGTCAGCACTGGATCCATCATGAGCTGGCCAGTGAGGGCGCATCGAAATGGCGGCGGCGCATTAATCATCAGCTCCTCGACCAGTCCAGCTGCACAAATTTGGCTTCTGTCGTTTCTGCTTTGACGTCCATCAAACTACAATACAATTCGGCAGAGTGTATTGAAGGGGTCTGGATTTGTTCTGGGAATTTGCAAGTTTTGTTTTTGGATATTTTCTGGATTTTCTGTCTTGGAACTGGCAGGCGCGATCTCCCTGCCCTGTCAACATCCCCGGCATCATTTTAACTTGGCCGCATCCTTTTCAACATTCTCGGCATCACGAGTTGGTTTTCTTTAGGCTGGGTTTAGGGATGGTTCAAGATTGGCTAGGGTTGGTTCAGGGTGGGTTCCAGGCTTGTTTAGGGAAAGTTTGGGTCAGCGCTGGTTGGGGTTGGGTTAGGGTGGGTTTAGGGCTGGTTTAGAGTTGGTTTAGGTCAGTGGTCTTAGGGTGGTTTGGGGTAGGTTCAGGTTGCTTGGGGATGGTTTAGTGTTGGTTTGGTTTCTTTGGGTTGGTGTCAGGTTTGCCTTGGGTTTGTTCAGGGTTGCTGTAGGGTGGGTTTAGAGCGGGCGTAGGGGTTACCCCTTGGTGACGTGGTCGCGCATCTGTCACCAAGATAGCTCTGGACCTCAAGTCCTTCCTGAGACACCTCCACGTAGCCCATGGTGAGGGCCTGCCACAGCAACCTGTTGTAAAGCTGGCGGTCGGCAGCTGCCGTCACGGCGGCTGCTTTGTGCTGCGAACCACTCGAATCATCCTGCCGCTGTGGAAAGCACCTTCTCTGCTGAGGTCGAGGTCACAAAATGCACTGGCCCCATCGTCCTGCTCCTTGCCGAGGGAGGCATCGAAGTGGCTGACGAACATCGGCTCGCCCTTGATAGCCGGGTGCTCCATCACCGCCTCGCCACGAGCTGCTGCTTCCTTCATCTCTTTCAGGACCTTGTTGGCTTGTCGAAGGTCCTTCACCCGCTGACCTGCTGAGCCAAAGCGCTTGCACGGTACAGGAACTCGGGCGCCAACAAGCAGCCACCCCAAAAAGAGCAAGACCCTAATTAGGGGGCAAATGAAAAGCAAGCAAGAGCAGGCAATGCTCAGACCGCGTGGCTTTTGCTGCATGAGTCTGTGCACAGCTGCGGAGGATGCGGATCAAGCTAACAAGCTCACAAAAGGCTTGTTTAGTGCAGACTTAGGGTTCGTTTCGGGTGGGATTAGGGTGGTTTAAGGATTGGCTTGGGGGGTTAGGGAGGTTAGGGTTGGTTTAGGGTAGGTGTAGGGTTGGTTTGCTGGTTTAGAGTGTTTTTTTAGAAGTTTCTTTGGGGAGTCTTGCTGATTTAAGGTTTCTTTAGGGCTCCTTTGGGGTTGGCGGTTTGGTTTTAAGGTTGGTTCTAGTCTTAGTGGCGGTTTAGGGTGGGTTTAGGGGGTGGTTTTGGGGCCAAAACGTGGGCTTAGGGTGGGCGTTGGATTCATTGGGGTTTGGTCAGATTTTCAGGCTTGCCGTTTGAGGTCATCACAAAGCCAAACGACAGCCCCATAACGAGGTTGGGAGGGGCGCAGCCCCTCCCATCTACAGAAACCTGGGAGGTAAGAAGCCACCAACCAAAAATCCAAAAAGCAAAAAGCCGCCGGTGATGCTGGGGTGTCACTGGTGATGCTGAGGATGTAGAAAGCCGAAGCCACAAAAAATGCAAAGCCAAAAAGCCAAAAGCCAAAAAGCCAAGAAACCAAAAAGGCCCAGACTCCAAGAAGCCAAAGGCCAAAAAGCCAAGAAGCTAAGAAGCCAGATAAGGCAAGCAGGAAAAAATCCTGAAGAAAAACGGGAGATTTTCCCAAAGAATAGCCCTCCATTTTGAACCTGCGATGTCCACCGAGTCCCAGTCTCCGAGTGGTGGTTCCGAATGATTCCAAATGCTTCAATTGCTTCATCTCTGGCTGTGTCCTGAAGCCGAGCCCCATAATGAGATGGCTCTGGTGGGCCAGGCATGCATGGGGCATATGTGCCGATGGGCTCTGGCTCGAAGCGGACATCACTTGACTCTACCTGTGCGGTCTTCACCCCCGACCATGTGACTAACTCTGGCACACCAAATGCGAGAGGCATGGTTTCGAAACCGAGCTGTATGAGAACATGCTAGTCAAGTCAGCCCGGGACCAAGAGCCTGGGGCATCTCAAGTTCGACAGTCCACTGTGCCAGAATGTCCAGCTGGCAACATCCTTGCCACAGCCATCGCTCCCATCTCATATCCATAAGTGGCCTAGGTGAAGCGGGCGTAACAAACAGGTCTGTAGAAAGTCCAAGACGCCTACTTGACGTTCGAAGAGGTCTGTCTGTAGTGCTCAACGAGGCCTGGAAATTCCGAAGGCGCAGCTCCACCTCTGCTCATCCCTCCGCTGGCTAGCAAACATGGTTGACTGTCTATGCAATGCATGGCTCATCAATGCAAGTGGCTGTTGGCTGCTACAAAGCACAATGTGACCTCATCATGTGGCGCACTGCTGGCTCGCATTTGGGGCCGGTGCTGTGCTGAGAATCCAGCTAGAATGGCATCTTCAGAAACTGGTGCTCTCTCAAGGCCTTTTGATATGAAGCTGCGCAGAGACCTCATCTCAGATGTGTACATCTAGATGGGCCCAGGCAGCATTTGCAGTCCAAGCACTCTTCTTCGAGAGGGATGAAGTACGAAAGGACTGCCTCTGTAATGCAAATGAGTTTCATCCAATGTGAAGAAGATGCAAAGAGATGCAAAGAGATGCAAAGAAATGCAAAGAGCTTGAGACAAGGAGCACAACTCTGCAGAAATCCTGGATTGTTGCACCCCAAAGCAGCAGCCCAATGCGACCACAGCGATGCTGCATGCTCCATCAACTCCGCACCTGAAATGGTCATGTGCAGAAACACGGGGAATTTGGTAGACAATAGACAGAGCTGTTTGGACGAGGATCGCAACAAAGAGGCCGTCTTCTTCGCCTGCGCTCAATCTGTTTGAGAAGCACGGACTCTACCAAAGCCTTGCCTCTTCAAAGGTGGTGACTGCTGAAGGCGAGTCACCACCTGAGCCGCTCCCAATCTGTGCCAATCTGGGCATGGGGGACAAAGAGCCGCACCAAGCAAAACAAGAGTGGCCGCGCGCAGGCTGGACCAAGATGAGGCGTTGTCACCCAGAATTTCCGGCTGCAGAAGCGCCCTCACTTCCACCCTCAACTTGGCTCAAAGACGTGGAACAACTGCTGCGAAGGTGCGCAAAGAAGTTGGCCATTTGCGCGGACATGCCTTCATTCTCGACAAGCATGATCACGACCTGAGCACTGCCGCTTACAGGTATCCTCGGCTCGGGACCGCCTGCCTGGCACAGCTGGCTCCTCACGATGGCTGAAGCCAACTGACTGCGATGGCGGATGAGCTCCTGGTCAAGACGTCGAAACCAAGGCCAAATCTTTCACAATTCAAAGGGTCTCCTCGTTCTGCGAGGCCATGGATTCATCCGTTTGGCCCTGAGCCAGGCAAAATCTTGCTTGACAAACGCGTCTGTCGGACATGCCTTGAACAGAAAAGCGATGTCAGTCGACGCCAGGCCCAGGAAAGCCTCTCCACTCCACACATCACTTGATCGCACGGGTGATTATCAGGTGACTTGTCGCATTCCGCTGCAAACAGAGTCCAAAGCCTCCAGCACCAATCTCTTGATCTCCGCAAACTCTGCGAGATCCTCGTTCTTTCTATCTGAATTCGTCAGCATGGAAGTCTGCTCCATCAATGCGGTCAAGGTGCCTGGTGGTTGAGCTGAGTATTGCCCAAAAACCCATCATGGCATGGTTCTACCAACACCTCTTTTTACAGGCACATAATTATCTATGAGAAAGCAACTGGCAGTGGCCAAAGCCACACTCAGGTGAACAATCGCTATCAAGCTGACGAAACATGTACGCACGGCGTCAAAACATGTACACACTCACTTGACGCAGGACGTGTGACCATTACTGTGTAACCCCCGCTTGTTTCGCATGGGCACCAGAGGGAATATGCCTCCTTGGAAGCGCCCAGCCTTTGATCAGGGTGCACACCCACAGCGCATCATGCAATGCCCACCTCGCGGCAGGCAAATCCGGCACATGGAAATGCGATGTACGCCAAGATCGCTGTCAAGTGGCTCCCACAGAACGGCACTTGTGATGCGCTGATGGCCCAAAGCTCGTGCAAGGACGACCGTTGCCTCACAGTCAAACCGTTGCTTTTCACAGCTTATCTCAACCTGAGAATTGGACCCAGATGCAAATTGACTGCAGGGCCCGCTCTAGGTCACTTTCGGCAAGCCTGGCAAAGCACCCCTGCACGGGCCACAATTGTGAACCACTGCCTTTGAAGGCCGCCGAACAAGTTGGGGGAGAACACGTCAAGATCTATGCTGAGGAGCTGGACCAGGTGTATCAAAATGTCCTTTGGTAAGAGGGTGGTTTAGATACAAATACGTTGATAGTAGTGTGTATGTGTGGACGCAAATTGTGCACGGCTCCTCCGCAAGATCCTCAGTTTCAAGCATCACATTGCAAACCCCAAGATGAAGCTGAGGTTGAGGTTGTGGCACTTCCGCGGAGGCACGCTGCGAAGGCACGCAAAGAAGCTGCAATAGCTTCAGCGACCGCTATTCCAGCAAACCAGTCCTTGCACCACATTGGCGTCGGGCCAGAATAAAGCCAAGCCAGGGCCTGGTCTGAAGCTTCAGCGGGACCTTGTCTCAACCGGCTCTCACAACTAATTTCACTGGTTCATGAAAGCAGGTCATGCCCCAAAGTAGGCAGGACAGGGTCATCCTTCATGCTGAGCCACGGAACTGTCATCTGCTTCGTCAACCTTGCTGGATTATGCTAGCCAATCTGCTGTTCTGGGCAGGTGCAAACTTGCGCAGAGCGACCAAGTTCTGCAGGCTGATGGAGTGCCGCACGAGTTCATACAGGTCGGCTGCCTGCGCTTCAATGTGTGGGCATCCCAAAAAAGACTCTCGGGTGGATGCTACAGGGCGAACTCTGACAAAACGCTAAGACTGAATGACCCGGCTTGCTTGAGGAAATATTGAATTTCGTGCTAGCTTGCCGCTTTAAAGCCAGACCAAAGTGTGAACACCCCTTTGATTACCACGCGAGCTTATGACACAGTTTTCTGAAGGTAGAGCGATGGTGACATATGTCCCCTGTACCAGTCCCAACAATCAAAGCTCCAACAATGCAAGATATGCAATATATGCCTCGGTCCAGTGTCTCAAATGTCCAATTCTTTGGTTTTGACGGCCCGTCCAGGCCTGCATGCTGAACTGCGCCTGCGCGGCCCTGCGCTGGAAAAGCTGGGCATAGTCAGCTCCAATCGCCTGCACGCAACTGGCACTGATCTACTTTCTCTCAGGCTCGAGACTTGGCCTGGCAGAGCTCCAGCGAGTCTGCAAGTCGGGCCACATCTTCGAGGGCCGCTTGCAGATCCATCCGGCTGATCTCATGGCTCGCACGCCCTGAATGCTGGCCACTAGCTGTATGAGCCGTCAGAATCCGTCAGGTCAGTCTCCGTGCCAAATGGGGTTGCGGCACCGACCGCAAGCTGCAATTCCAACAGGGGCAAAGCACTGAGGCCACTGCATCTTGGGAGCGCTCTCTAGCGCAAGCACTCGGCCCCCGCCACTTGGCCGCTCTGCCTCAAGAATTGATGGATACTTCAGCTTCTACTCACGCGCTCTTAAGTTGCTCTGTTGAGAGGCTGGCGAGCTGGCGTGCAAAGCTGCCAAAGGCTTTGAAAGCCAGCGGCGTTGCCTCCAATGTGCCACTTGCCTTTTCTCGTGCTTTTCTACTTTTCTGTGAATCATATCAATTTGCATTCGGCACAGCAATCGACTCTTGGCTCCACGCTGTGCCCATAGCAATGACCCCTCCACCGGGCCAGAACACGGCTTCAATCTTGGCACAAAGGCAAGCCAAGCGCCAAGGAATTCGCAGCAATTCTGAAAGCGTGGAAGTGTGTGAATGATTTGAAATGCGATTTCATGCGCAAAGCAAACAGCCTCTTCCATGATCCTTTGGCTGGTCTCCACCAGTTTCTCAGGATCGACCTCGGATCAAAATCCTGGTGACTTCAAACATGAGCCAGTGCCAGGGACCTTTGTTCCCAGATAGCTGAAAGCTATAGGGGTTCTAACTTCTAATAAAGAAGGGACAGTGATTTGCGAGATTGAGGGCCGGGTGCTGGGGGGCATGCAGTTTGGGGTGCTGGTGGAGGTGCTGTTTTGCGAGCTTGACGGCCGGGTGCTAGGGGGCATGCAGTTTGCAGTGCTGATGGAGGTGCCGCTTTGCGGGATTGACGGCCGGGTGCTAGGGGGCATGCAGTTTGGGGTGTTGGTGGAGGTGCTGTTTTGCGAGCTTGACGGCTAAGTGCTAGAGGTCATGTAGTTTGGGGTGCCGGTGGAGGTGCTGTTTTTCAGTTTAGGTGCTGTTTTGCAACATTGACGGCCAAGTGCTAGGGGTTATGTAGAGTTGGGTGTAGTTTGGGGTGCTGGTGGGGGTGCTGTGTTGCGAGATTGACGGCCGGGTGCTAGAGGGCATGCAGTTTTGGAGGTGCCGCTTTGCGAGATTGACGGCCTAGTGCTCGGGGGCATGTAGTTTGAGTGCTGGTGGAGGTGCTGTTTTGCGAGGTTGACGGCGGGTTGCCAGGGCCTGAAGTTTCCGGCGCTGGTGGAGGTGCCGCTTTGGGGGCATGTAGTGGTGGAGGTGCTGTTTTACGAGATTGACGGCCGGGCGCTAGGGGTCATGCAGCTTCGGGTCGGAGGTGCCGCTTTGCGAGATAGGGGGCATGTAGTTTGGAGTGCTGGTGAAGGTGCTGTTTTGCGAGATTGATAGCCGGGTGCTAGGGGGCATGCAGTTTCGGGTGCTGGTGGAGGTGCCGCTTTGCGAGATAGGGGGCATGTAGTTTGGAGTGTTGGTGGAGGTGCTGTTTTGCGAGATTGACGGCCGGGTGCTAGGGGGCATGCAGTTTCGGGTGCTGGTGGAGGTGCCGCTTTGCGAAACTTACGGCCGGTTGCTAGGGGGCATGCAGTTTGCGGTGCTGATTAAGGTGCTGGTGCCTGTGCTGTTTAAGGCGCTGATGGACAGCGGGGGGCCACTCAGTTTGGGGTGCTGTTTGAGGTGCTGGTGATGGTGCATACTTGCAAGATTGATGGCCGCATGCAGTTTGGGAGCTGATGAAGCTGTTTTGGGGAACTGTTTGGGGTGCTGTTTGAGGTGCTGCTGACGTTGTGGGCGCAATTTTCGGTTGATTGTCGGCGGGTGCTGGACGGCTGGGAGCTGGGGGGCATGCGCTTTGGGGTACTGGCGCAGGCGCGGTTTTGGGTGCTGTTCGGTTCAGGTGCTGGTGACAGTATGACAGTACGTGACGGCCGGGTGCTCAGGGACTCCGGTGCTGGCCTGATGCTGCGCTGGGGTGCTATTGGGGCTGCTGTTTTCGGGTGTTAGTGATGGTGCGGGCGCATATGGATGGCAGGGTGCTAGGGCGGGTGCTGTTTGGGGTATCGTGGTTGTCGCAGCATCATGATGCTGGCCGCAGCATCATGGTGCTGTCAGCAGCATCATGATGCTGTTGAACCAATTCGGACGTCGTTGCTGCTCTGACTGTCGCGCGTAATGGTGCGCGGCTAGTGTATCATCATGATGTTGTCAACCACGTTATGATGCTGCTGCAATCGCTGCGATGCCGCGTTGTGGTTTGTGGGTGTGGCGGCGGGCATCATGCTGTCAGCATCAGGATGATGCTGAATTTCATTACACTGTCGCAAGATGATTCGTGGCAGTGGTAATTTTGATCAGGATGCTGCCTTTGCCATAACTATGATGCTGTGAGCGTCATCATGATGCTGTCCGCATCATGATGCTGCCGAACTCAGAACTCATCAGGGCGTCGTCTCTGCCTTTTTCCTGCTAGATATGTAGCGCGGAATCGTTCGTGGCTGACCGTGGCTGGTGTATCAGCATCATCCTGTCAACATCATCGTTTTGCTGATGGACTTACTAGGACGTTGTCTGCGCGTCTATGTAGCGCACTATGCTGAGTAGCTGTGGGATTTTCATGATGCTGTCAACATCATCAAGATGCTGTCAACATCATCATCATGCCGCGGGAACCATTATGATGCTGCGTCATGGTTCGTAGCAGTGGTGTGCTATCTGGGGTCTATGCTGGTGTATTTTAATGTTGGTTCCAACTGGCATAGGATTGTGGCAAGTGCCTTCTCCCCCCCGCTTTGTTTCCGGATGCCAAAAGTGTTTCGATGAGACTGCCAAGATCACAGAATCCGTTCATCTGCAAAAACTTGGTGTCCAACTGTTTCTGAGAGTTGTAAAGCAAGCTGCAGCGCACTCTGCTGCACCTGGCGACAGCTATACTCAACTCCCGACAGAAATTGCAGGCCCTGAGAAACAAGTGATGAAAAGGTGCGACTGCTGTATGGTCATCTGCGCGTTGCGCGCGTCCCACCTGCTCGCTTTCCCTGAGGCTTTGCCGAATCAGGTGCACCACCTCAGAGTGCGGCCAGAGAACTGTGCGGCTCAAAAATCTCGTAACTTGGAGCAGCGCGTATGGCACAAGTCCGCCGATCCCACGCGACCTCTGCAGCAGCACCAGCACCTGATCGCAAGTGCCGCTCCAACAAATGTCATTTCCGGGAAAGGAACGGAGTCCCTCAGAAACTCTCAGCGCTTTAGTGCGCCTTTTGCCGCAGTTTGGCCGGAACTGAGGCCTTTGTCTCCACCTCACGCTCCAAGTGTGCGTTGCTTGTGCAATGCTTCAGCTGCCCATATGGCGCACCTTCAATGAATTCTCTCCCTCCGGCGCAGAGGTGAGGCCCAAGCACGTGAGACCTAGACAGGGGCGAGTTGCTTCCGAGAGGGAGGCGTTAGAAAAGAAACTTGGGCAGCGACGGCCCAGAAGTTCCATGTCACCGTCCATGTCGAGGCTGGGCACAATTTTGGTTTTAGCCTTCGCCTTCGCTTTGTTCACTTAGGACGTGGCTCCAAATCAATTCGCTTGCAGTTGCTCTCCGCCATGTTGCAAACCTGTGCCGATTCCACTTGAGCAAATATTCGACAAAGACTCTAGCCATAAGCACAGCGGCGGCATCGTAGTTTTCCACCTCAGAGATAGAGAGGATCTCAGAAGCTGCGATGTTTCAAAGCTCCCGAAGAGAACGGCCTCCTCCGCTCTCCGCTCAGAGCTCAGACGGAGCTCCCTGACTGCTCCCCCTGCTTCTCTTGTCTTGTTTTTTGTCTCATCTTTCTTCTTTGTCTTCTCTTTTCCTTCTTCTTCCTTCTCTCCCTTTTTGTTCTCATTCTTTTCTCTCCATCTCTCCATCTCTTTCTCTTCTTTCTTCCCTTTTTCCCCTTTCCCCTTTCCCCTTCCCCTTTCCCCTTCTCTTTCCCTTTCTCTTCTCCTTCTTCTTTCCCTTTTCTCCCTTCTTCTTTTCTCTCATCTCTCCTTCCTCCTTCCTTTCCCTTGGGCGCGCCACCGAGGCCACCAGCGAAGGGACGTAGACCAGAGCGCCCGGCTCCGCGCCTCGCTCGCGAGATCCCCGAGTTAGGAAGCAAGAAGAGAGAAAGAAATGAAGAGAAAGGAAAGAAAGAGGAGAAGAAGCAAGGGACAAAGAAAAGAAAGGATAGAACGAGAAGAGAACGAGAGAAAGGAACGAGAGAAGGAAAGGAGAGGAAAGAAAGGAGTGAAAAAAGAAAAAAACGAGAAAAGGCACGGAAAAGGAACGAGTAAAGAAACTAGAGGACGAGTGGCCCGGAAGCATGGAGGCAAGTTAGTTGTTAGCGATCAAGTAGTCTAGTCGCGACAAGCTGCACACAGACAGATTCCGCTTTTTGTCAGTAGCTCGAATATGGTACTAAAAGTTGAGGAATTTCATGCGCTTCTCAGCGCAGGTTCTCCCTGCTCATCGCGATCTTGCCCACCATCATGTCGCGCGTGTAGATCGAGTGGCTCGGCATGTGGATCTCGATGATGCATACCATGCTTCGGGCGGCTCCAACATGAACAAACAGGCAGCAAGCAAACTACCGCGATGTTGATTAGCGCTAGCTTGAACCAACCACCAGGCGCGTGGTGCGGAAGGCGAGGCGGGGGAGAACCAACACCTGAGGCACCGTGGAGAAACCACCACCACCTGGGCGAAGCGAAACTGGAGCGAAGCTCCTGGACATGCAGGCAACTTACAAAGCGAGGTCTCAATGCAAATGCAGAAGTGTGGCACGGAGGTTGTTCAATCTGCTGATGTTGTCCGGCTTCACTCGGCTTCCCTTGGCTTCCCTCGGCTTCACTCAAGTGCAACAGCGCTCAATGAGCACACATGCTCAAGCATGTCATGTAGGTTGTTCAATCTGCTGGTGTTGTCCGGCTTCACTCGGCTTCCCTTGGCTTCACTCGAGTGCAACAGCGTGCAGGCAGCACAAATGCTCACGCGTGTCATGTAGGTTGTTCAATCTGCTGATGTTGTCCGGCTTCACTCGGCTTCCCTCGGCTTCACTCAAGTGCAACAGCGTGCAATGAGCACAAAAGCTCAAGCATGTCATGTAGGTTGTTCAATCTGCTGACGTTGTCCGGCTTCACTCGGCTTCCCTTGGCTTCCCTTGGCTTCACTCAAGTGCAACAGCGTGCAGGCAACACAACTGCTCAAGCTGCTGATGCGAGTTGTTCAATCTGCTGATGTTGTCCGGCTTCACTCGGCTTCCCTCGAAGAGCAAAACGTGGAGTCAGTGCAAGCGCTCAAGCATGTCACGCAGGTTGCTCAATCTGCTGATGTTGTCTGGCAGCAGCGAGGAAGATCGCAAAGCGCATGTTGAAAGATATGGCGGCTACATGCTGCGCGCGAAGCTGTGCGTGGCGCGGTGCGTGACGCTGCGCGCGGTGCTGCGCATGATGTGGCACATGATGCTGCGCGCGAAGCTGGTTCAATCTGCTGATGTTGTCCGGCTTCACTCGGCTTCCCTCGAAGAGCAAAACATGGAGACAGCGCAAGCGCTCAATCTGCTGATGTCGTCTGGCAGCAGCGAGGCAGATCGCGAAACGCGTGTTGCAAGATGTGGCGGCTGCGTGCTGCGCGCGAAGCTGTGCGTGGCGCGGTGCGTGACGCTGCGCGCGATACTGCGCATGATGCGCCACGTGCTGCTGCGCGTGAGACTGCGCGTGGTGTTCGCCAGTGCTGGCGGTGTCGTTCGTGTGCGTTTGTGGCGCTGGCTGCTGGCTCTGCCGGAGTTGTGCGCCCGCATACAAGCAAAAGCCCAGACCGCATTGTTCTTGCTCGTCGCATGCGCCCGCTCGTTGCGCTCAGCAACAAGCCGGGCATCACTACCTGAGCTACTCATGAGCTATGCTACCCGGAGGACTCACAAAGAATCACGCGTGCCGCCGCGGAGACTGGAAGTGCCAAGGTCGTCCTTGAAGTCGCCGGAATCCGACCACCAAGATGCTCGTCCTCCCACGTCTATGTCGCGCCAGACTGGGATCGCTCGCGCGTCGGAAACATCCGCCAGCGCGAGCCAACCCAGATGACACGACTATAGCTGTCTGCAGTGCTGAGCCATCTTGATGACGAACGGTGTGGCAGCCCAGGCTGCGTGTCACGCACGAAGCTTTTGCCGGACTCGCCGCTCAAAAGCGCCAGAGGGGAAGAGATCGGACACGAACTCGCCCGGAGGACTCACAAAGAATCACGCGTGCCGCCGCGGAGACTGGAAGTGCCAAGGTCGTCCTTGAAGTCGCCGGAATCCGACCACCAAGATGCTCGTCCTCCCACGTCTATGTCGCGCCAGACTGGGATCGCTCGCGCGTCGGAAACATCCGCCAGCGCGAGCCAACCCAGATGACACGACTATAGCTGTCTGCAGTGCTGAGCCATCTTGATGACGAACGGTGTGGTAGCCCAGGCTGCGTGTCACGCACGAAGCTTTTGCCGGACTCGCCGCTCAAAAGCGCCAGAGGGGAAGAGATCGGACACGAACTCGGAGCTGTGCCAGCCAAGCTTTCTAACGTAGGACAATGCCCTGCTCTCGTCCCGAAGCGCTTGCGCTTCGAACTGCTGCATCCTCTCCACCAGCGTGGTGTTGTGGGCGTGCAAGTGCCCCTCAAACACGTCCCTCTCAGGCAAGTCGATGATCCACAAGTCGTCCAACTTGCGCGGGCGAGATAGCATGACGTACATCGCCAGGGCGTAGTCTGCGTCTTTCATCCAGCTGGGCCTGGAAAGGAAGGCCACGAGACCCCGCCGGGCAGTCACGCCCTGCAGCCCGTAGTGAGTCAAAACACAGCGAGGAGCCAGCGGCACCTGCTTGCGCACCACGCTGATCTTCTCCTTGCCAGCAGTATGAAAAGACCAAGCGTTTTCTGAAGATATGGCGCGGATGAAAAAGTGCCCGGGCGGAACGCCCTCATGCCCAGGTAGGCAGTAGTTCTTGTACTCCTCGTCATCTACTTCTACCAGCACTGCCAGAGGCTGATATGCGAGAACAACACACCCCTGACCCTCCGGGACTGGCGGCTCCTTCGGGTGCAGCTCTATCCTTCGAACGATCACGGGCAGCTCGCGTGTCAGCAAGGGCATGGGCAATATGCAAGACACGCGGGCAGGCATGCCCACGTAGAGAGGACACATGCCAAGCAGATATGACGTCTTTGTCATGTTCACGACCTGCAAGGCTGCGAAGACGTGGTCTCTGCTGAGCTGCGTAGGACCCGTGGGGCGGTCAATCGCCTGCGCGAAGTACAAAGTCTGACCGGCAGCTCGGGCCTCCAGCGCGGCCCTGAGCTGCTGCAAGCGGGCCACCTGCTCCCAGGCAAAGCCGCCCCAGTGAGCTTGGAGGAGCTGCTCGCGAGTGGACGCTGAAGTCGCGGAGGCCGAGGTGTAGCTCCTCGCTTTGACGGCTTGCCACAGCTCGTCAGACATGCGCGTCCCACTTCGCATGTGCTGCAAAAGCTGCACGAGCTGTCGCCCAGAAACGCAATCCAAGAAGCGACCTGTGCCGGTGAAGTGGACGACCCGCTGCAGCGACTGCTTGAACAGCAGGCGCCCCAGCTCGGACGCGTTGCTGACCTCACGGAAGACTCAGAGTGAGGCATGGCCTACATCCAGCCGTGGAAATGCGTCAGACAAAAACACAACACTCAAAGCTCACAAACGCCGCCAAGCCCTTGGAGCCTCCTCCGAGTCGTCGTGCTCCGCGTCCGCGTCGGGGTCGGCCGAAGGCTCTGTCGCTGCCTTGGCCGACACCCACTCACAGAGCGACTTCTGCGTGGCTGGGCGCAGCTGCAAGAAGTCCGCCAGCTGGATGCCGATGGGCATCTTGCCAAACCACTCCTCCATGTACTTGCTCATGTCCAGGCCCAAAGGCTCTTGTCGCAGCAGAGAAAACCTATAGCCGGCCGCGTGATACACATCTGGAGGATTCATGGACAGCTCGTCCATCACCGTGGCAGACGCCTGGGCAATCTGCGCCTCCACGGCGCTGCCCTTGGCCTTGGCACCGCGAAGGTTTCGGCGGTCCAAGCCAGTGTTTGGGCTCACGTTGGCCCACTTGTGCAGCGTCTTCGCCTCGGGGCCAAGGAGTCTGACGGCTGCGTGGGTGGGAGCTCCCACGATGTAGCCAGCGCGTCCAAAGAATCGCTGGAAAAGAGGACGGAGCACCTTCGTATAGGCCCAAGTTTTGCCGGAGCCCCCTGCGCCAAGCCACAAGCAGTTGCACTTCTCGCTGCTGGCTCCATCCGCCAGGCAGCTGGAGAAATCAGTGCGCTTGTCATACATCTCCTGCATGGCGTTCACGACCGGGGCCACTGCCAGAACTTGCTGCTTGTTCAGGGTGTGCTTCCGCACCAGCTCCAGCGCGTACTCGGCCGGGCCAAGGCCGCGGGCGTTCAAGTCCACCAGGAAGGGGTCCAGCGTTTCCGGCGCGAACTCCTCCTCGTCCGCGTCATCCTTGCCCATCTCTGCGTCACCTGTGGCCACAACGGGGCAGTTCCACGAAACCAAGAGACAGCGAGCCAGAAAAGCACATGAAAGCAACAGCGACCGAAAACTGAGCTTGCATGGGATACGCCGCGCCTCCAGAAAGAAACTCCAGGTAGCGCTTTTGAGCGCCAAGAGCCCGCTCTGCATCCGCATGAGTCCAGTTGCGCCGCAGACCCACAGCTCCTTGGGCACGAATGCTCAATCCCTGCTGCACTTGAGGGACTCCTCCTAATGACAAGCAGAAATCCGTGAGATTGGTCAGCGTCTCCTTGGTGCGGCTTTGCCGTCCAGCTAGCACTCGAGCCCACTCTGCTTCGCGAAAGAGAACATCCTGCAGTGAATCCAGCGCCACAGCGTGCAGGGCCCGCTCCTGACGCTCGAGAGCATCTTGCTCTCCCAAGCCATCTTGCACATCGTGGCCTTCGATGTCCACTGAGCCGTCGTCCTCTTCGAGATCGCCATGCTCTTCCAGCTTGGAAATGTAAGCAAAGCGCTCCGCGCGACGCTGGCTGCTGCTTAGCCTTCTTGCAGCGTGATGCTGCTCGAAGCGGCGCAGCCACGTCAACTGGGTGAAGCTCAAGTGCTCCAGCGGCGATAGCTGAGTGTAGTGAAATCCAACAAAAAGGCCAAGAAAGGCAGCCACCAGCTCGTGTATGCGAGGCACATCGACAAAGATGCAGGATCGGGGTTGGAGCATGTGGTGCAGAGCCCACCGCAGCACCAAGCTCTGTGATTGCTGCTCCGGATCAATCTCATCGCCGTCTTGAAGTGGATACCAAGATCGAACTCCAACCACGTCTCGGATGACGGGCGAGCTCAAGCCCCCCAAGATCCGCTCTTGCGCTGAAGCGGCGCGCGTCTGCATGCAAGCCCTCCAGTGCCGCCAGGACGGGGAAAATCGTGCCGAAATCTTACCCTCGATGCGCAAGCTGTGGCACGAGAAGCACGACTCCGAGCTTGCGCACTCTTGCGAACATAAAGGGAAAGGAAATGACAGGCCCAGCATGTAAGCTGCGTACTTCTCTGATTCGGACTCCTGCGGCAAGCGAAGATCCAGAGGCACCACTACGGTGTTGTCCGCGCTTCTGACCTCCTGGCCGCGCATGCAAACGACAACGAAGCAAAAGCAAGAAGGAAGAACTGTAAAATAAACAAAAGCAAGAACTAAGAACTGTAAGAGAAAAAACCCTCCGTGGGTCCTGCAAGGAACTCTCGAAGTGAGGATAATGCTTCTCAAACTCGAAAAATCGAACGCCATCCGGCTTGCCAGCTTTGGATCGATCAACGCGGCGCACAAAGCGAGAATACATCACCATGGACATGCATCGCAGTAAAGGGTTCCGGCCGCGATGTAGGTAGTCGTCTTTCTGGTTGAACTGCACGACTCGAAGCCTTGCAGATGCCTTAGACTGTCCCCCTTCTTCGTCCGACTCACTCAGTTCAGCCAGCTCCCGCACGGGCATTGGTCCAGAGTCCGGCTCCTCAGGTGCGTCCAGTGGATCCACCTGCATGTGCGGAGCTCGCAGCGATGCCGCCTTTAAAGCAACCTCGCGGCAGCGCATGATGGCATACGGCACGAATCGGAAAAACATGTTGTATCCAGCAAAGCTAACGTACTGCTCCTGTTGGTAGAGAAGCTGGTACGCCATTTCTCCATTGGACTTGCAAATGCATCTGTTCATGCCGAAAGCCAGGCGACGAAGTATCGACAAGCAGCGCTGCCTTTGTTCTTGCACAGTAGATGCGCGGCCGCGCTCTTCGGGAACATCTGCAGAGTCTTCAGCAAGCAGTGTTGAGGCATGTTCCCTGCGCCTCTCGCGCTCTTCCTCCTCTAAGCGCTGAACGCCAGCAAACAGCTCCGGCAGCAAGCTCCTGGAAATCTCAAACTTCTTGGCTGCGTACTCGCCGACGTAGAAGCCAACGTCCTGCATGTCGCGAAACATGTCAATCAGCATGCGCTCCAGTGCGCCACGCATGCTGCCGTCGCCCCGGGTCTTTGGCTTCAAGGCAGCAGTGCCATGGCGATGCTTCTTGGCCACAGATTGCTCCAGCTCCGCCGCCTGTGTGGCAGACGAAGACGCTGCTGCTGACTGAGCTCCGGAAGCTGCAGCAACAACTGCGACGCCCGCGCGTTCAGAAACATCTGCCGCGCTACGGGCGTCGCCGTCGTGCACTGTAGCTTCCGGAGCATCCACCTTGCCCTGGCAAAACCGTGCCAAATCCTCATCGGCAAAGCAGCGGCCCAGGTACTTGACGTCCACGTTGCATCGCATGACAACCTGCGCCGCCGGATTGGACATGCCTTCGAATGGATGGTCTCTGCGTGCTTGAAAGACGTGCGGGTTTTCGTTCTTGAAGTCTTCAAGCATCTTGACATCTGCAGTTTCGTGCGGAAGCTTCATGAAGTCAGCAGCCCGAACGCGTGGCCAGCCTTTCCAGCACCGCGTCTTCGTCTCCCCGCCCTCGTCTTGCTGAAGCTCCACATGAAAACATCCAAAGCGACAGCCACGCTTGCCTTTCGCAGCGCTCCTGAGCAAGCGCGCATGGGTGACACAGCCTAATTGCCTGAACACACTCCCATCACAAAGCAAACTGTCTGGCAACGCGAAGAAACATGGCTGCTAGCGACTGCAGCTGTGTCACAGCGCGAAAAAAACACTCGAAAAAAAAACTGGCTGTTAGAGCTGGCCAGCGTCCTCTTGAAGCAAGACTTTGTGCACTTATGAAAGTGGTTCTGAATGACCAGTCTTCTGTAGTCGCTGTAGAACGCCCGCTTCCACTCCAAGGATGGAAAGTCAGACGCCTCGCTCCTCCTTTGATATCTTGGGCGAAGAGATGCGTAGCACCCGGTCAATGTCATGGCGCCATCTTGGCCTTGCAGAGCCCGCTCTTCTGCCAAAACTTCATGCCCGTCAGGCTCCACAGGTCGCACAGAACAATCTGCGTAGTGCTGCCCGGCTTGCAAGCGCTGAGATTCCGACAGAGGCAAGGCCACGGGCGGAGTGCCCATGGTGTCTGCAAAGGCCATCTGCGAGTCGAACTTCATGCGCTGTGCGGCCGCGAGCACGCGCTTGCTCCACCGCTGAAGCTCTGCCACCAGCTCTGCTTGACGCAAGCCCCGCAGAATCTGGCCAACGCGAGACCCCAAGTCGTGGCCGAGCAGAACCACCAGGATGTGCGGGTGCAGCGAGCCGCGTCCTCATAAGGCAGGTGCGAACACGTCCCTTTTGAACACAGTGACCAAGTTTGTGTCAAGAGTTGAGACCCAAAAAGATACCAAATCACGAGCAACCTTCTGCGATCCTTGAGTTTCCAGCGGACCACAAAAGGCCGCGACATCGCCGAAGACGCCGCCGCTCAAGGAGGTAGCCATGCCGTCCTCGAACTCTCTAGCGTAGCCCACGCGGTAGCTTTCCCGCCATAAAGGCGGTAACACGCCCAGCACCTCCTCGAAGAAAATGTCCATCATGAGAGCAAAGAAGCGTGCCTGTGACACTGGATCTCGGGCAATTACGCGCCGCATGGCAGCTGCCGTAGGCATGTCTGGGGCTTCCTGCGACCAGTCCAGAGCAATTGCAAACTCCTCCACCTCCGCCACTCCATCGTTCTGCAGATGCAGTTGTAGCAAGAGAGGAGAGCGGACATCAGCCAGATTCGGAGTCACGAACAAGTGGGGAGTGCCGTAGTGCCATCCAGCTGCGTGACTGCGAAACCTGATCTGGCTGCGATGGCCCTCCATGCCAATGATGCTGGCCGTGGCCTGCAGCACGCCTCCTAAGGCCCGCTTCAGCGGCAGGTCCACCGCGTCGTCCTGCAGTAACTTGCGGACGTCGGCGGATTCGCCGTGCAGGGCCATGGCCTTCAGCAGGTGCTCGACCGAAACACCGGCAATAAGCTTGCAGTGTTTGCCGAAACCTCGGCGCTGAACGTGCGCTTTGGTTGCCCGCATGAGGTGAAGTCTGCGGCTGACATCGTACATCACAGGGAGTAAAGACTCCGAAAGTGACCACCTCGGCAGCATGGGGCGCGCGGCCGCTTCGTCCTCGCACAAGATGTAGTGCAGCTCCTCCCGCAGCAAGAGGTAGCGAAACACTTCGGGTGCGTCCAGAGCAGTGTCGCGTCGTAGAAACGGCACTCCGTCTCCCCATGGAAACAAGTCCGGATACGCCATCGCCCAGGTGGAGGGCTCAAACATGCTCGCAGGCTCTGCTCCAGATGGCACGACGAGCTTGGACGGCCTCACATGAAACATGCTGGCCTCCGCCCTGCGCTCGCTCTCGGCAGTGCCGCGTGCCAGGCTCTGCACTCGGCGGATCTGGTTGATCGTGCGCCGCTCGTGCGCGCCTTCACGCCCCAGAAGCTGACGATCTCCGTCGGGCACCTGTCCGTCCATGTCGTTGTTCGAGCGATTGCGCACCAGCTCCTCCGCATGGCTACGCCGATCGCCCGGGCGGCGTTCGCACAGCTCCTCTAAGTCGCGAACGACACGGACCCACTTGTTCTGCTCGTCTGCGCCATCATTCAAGCCGACGACGGTGGACAGCATGTGGCCTCGGTAGCAAACGCACATGCAAGAACAGCACTACGAGACAGAAACCTAGCCCTGATGCGTCGGAAAAGTCCGCCAGCATCAGCAATCTAGCCAACAAAGTTTCAAAGCACCAGCCAAAAAAAAGATAACACCGAACCTGGCCTGCGTCTTCTTCCGCAGCGCTATGCTCAGATCCATGCGCTGCAGGCTGTGTCGTCTCATCCTTTTCCGACTCCTCATCTTGGCCTTGCGCATCCGCGGGTCCCTTCTGCAACAGCTCGCGAGCCAGATAGCTGTCCTCCGAAGTCTCCACGAAGCAGCCCTGCATGGGTGACTCTGAGCAGTGCCGCAGCTCCACATTGCGATAATATGGGCTGCTGCGCCGTAGGCAGGACACGGCAGCGTCATACTCGTCTCGGGGACATGACAGCAAAGCCGAGCTAGCAAGTGTGTCCTTCTTCTGGCCCACGAGAACGAACAGGATGGACTCCTGCATGTCCGACTCAGGGGGCGGCAGCGTAGTCCGTATGGCGCTGGGCTGCGCTTGCGGCAAGAAGATGCTGTTGCCGACGAAGCCCCGCTGTCGCTCCTCCTTCTGCAGGTTCGCCGGCTGCAGAACTGTCACTTGCAAGCAAGCCCGGATCATGGGCAGCAGCCTGCGTGTGCCCGCGGCCAAGTTCCGTAGCGGCTGCATCTGCCTACCCATCCATAGATCATTGGCCAGGCTGAAGCGAGGCAGGGTAAGCACGGAGCTGAGCAGCGCAGCACGGCAGTCCCGACATACGTCGCAGGGCTGCGTCACATCGACCGGCATGCGTCGCTTGTGCAGGAGCAGAAACTCGTCCTTGAGGAAGGGGTGCTCCACAGCAGAAGCCTTCAGCTCATCCACATCAATGTGGGGCCAGCGATGCGCGTACCGCTGCACTCCAAGCAGCCGACATAGGCGTGACTGCTGCGAAATGTGAACCTTGTCGCAGTCGTGGTCCACATCTTGCGCAAGCTCGTCGGCGCATGGGTCCCGAAAAAGAAGCAATGGCTTCAGGTCCTCCTCCCAATGACGCCTGGCGCAGACAGCACAGGCAGACTCATGACGATCTTGCTCTGGACCGCCAGGCTCGCGAAGTCTGCTGTCCGCGTTGGCGATGATCCCGCGCTGCGTGCTCATCGAAGGGGCCTGAGGTACCAGCGCAGTATGCACTAACGAAGAACACGTCATCAAAACACATACAACAAACGCGAGGCCAGCTGTGACAACTATAGGGAAAAGCACATGCGCGCGCCTCGGGTCCTGCATGGTCCAACAAACCAATGACCTTCTTTCGATACTCAATGTAAGAAATGGAGGAGTCCACGCCAGCAGAATGGTCAGACACTATGTGGTCTTTGAAAGAAGTCCAGGAGGAGAACTGCTGGCCACAGAGTCTGCAAGCATAGCGAAGGCGGCATTCTTCTGCATCATCAGGAAAAGAAGAAAGCAGACGTCGCGACAGCGACTCACCCACTCCTGATATAGTAGGAGTGCAGTCCAGTAAATGAGCCGCGCGGCGTAATTTGGCGTCCAGGCCCGCGCCGGTGGTCTGCAACAAGGAGAGGCAATCCCTGACGCAGCTGTCGTCTTCAAACTTTAAGATATCAGTCAGCGGATGGAATAGCCGTGTCTTACTGCTAGCTTCAGGCCAGCCGCGAACATCCAAAAACAGATTTCTTTCTGCGTGAGATCTCCAAAGAACACCATCTTGAAAGTCGTCGCCAGACTGCAGACAGTCAATATGCAAAGCAGAAATAAACTCCACGTCAGGAGGATACGCTTTCCTCAGTGCACGAACGCGCTGCTTGCTAGCTTGTCGCAGATACGCTTGCACTCGTAAAGCGAGCTCCCTGGAATCGCCCTCTGAAGGAATGGTGACTGCGTCGTTTTCATCCTGCCATTGCCGTAGTTCTTCATGCACGCGAAGAACATCGGGATGGATGCCCCTCCTGCAACGCAGCGCGCTGAGCTTAGGCAACTAACAAAGAAAGCGTGCAAATGCATACTACACTAGAGACTGTGCGCAAAACGGTTCTCCTGCTCGCACGCTCCGCGGCAACCGCTGCAGGCTGGTGAAGCTCACGCAAAGTGGTGAGCTCAGTCGCGCTGCGTGGATGCAGCAACTCTTGCAACAAGAACCATGCAAAAGCGACATAGTCCGCTTTGGGAAACACTTCTTGCCACAAGCACGGACTGTCGGCATTGCTGCGGCGCTCCCAGCCGTACTTCCTCATCAAGCAACGCAAGTATACCATGTCGCCTGGATCCAAAGCGCCCCTGCGCTGACGAAGCTCATGCTCATGCAGCACCAATGCCTTCCTGCCCCACAAGATCACAAGCACTGCCTCGATCATGTCAGCTTGATCTTCAAAGCCGCAGGGCTCCATCCACGAGCGGGCCACCCGCAGAGTCAACAAATCCAGCAGCCTTTGAGCCACGTCGTAGACTCCCGCGTTCTCGCTAAAGTCCAGGAGTTTTCGCCACCCTGCAACTGTGGGCAACGCAACACTTCCGCATGTATATCGCAGCAATAGCCACGGAAGAAAGAAAAGAAACACCCAAAAAAAAACACAAAAACAAAGACAAGGAATGCACAAAAATGTTAGACATCGAGCAGACGCCTCGACCCTTGCTTGGATCACGCTCCAGGGCACACGCAATGAGTGCAACCTGCAAGTGCCTTGCCAGAGCCTCAACTGGCTGCAAATCCACACTGCCAGGAACTGCAGTTACATCTTTGCCAGCGCGAGGCAACGATGCTTCAAACTCACCAAAGGCCGATAAACACGGCGTCGTCCATGCGATGATCTGCTGCTTGATCTGTGCCTCGCTGCAGTGGCGACCCGCCAAGCGATCTTCTGCCATCCCTAATAGCCAAGCCAAAAGACTGGCGCGACGCTGCTTGGAGGGCAGCTCAGTCTCGAGCAGCGCAGCATCAACTGGCAGACCAGCGCGGTCGGACCGCACGCATGACCAGATCCAACGCCAGCCGCGCTCAGGGAAAGCGTCGTCTGCAAGAACATCACGGCCAGCCGCTGACGCAGCCTACCACAACTGATAGACCGAAACTAAAGAAAACCTTGCCTCAGGCTGAGATTAGCCAACATGATGCTAGGCCTGTGAAATTTGATGATGTTCTAGGACTTCTAAGATGAGCTGGAGCTGCTAGCCCTGTAAAAGATGTCTGTGCGCAATCCCAGAGTAAGGCGACCAGCCTCTTACATTCAGGGAAACACTGTTGACAAAAACATTCTTTCGAGCAAGCCCTCCTCTGTCCGCTACGCGCGCTGAAAGACACGCTCCGGTATCTCAAGGCTTGTCGTGAACAAGTGCCAAAAGAGCTAAGCAAGAAAACTAAACTTGTGGGGTCTACTTGTAACTGCGAAACCATGCCTCTGCGTCAGGTCGCGAACGTAGAGCTGCAACCACGGCTTCAAGCAGCTGGCTCTTGGAAAGCCGACTACCAGATGCGGGATCCCTCTGCTGCACGCCGAGGCCAGCTGCGAAGGCACGAAGCTTGTCCAGCTTCATCGAGCCATCCAGCTCAGCATGGAGCCAGTCTTGACCATGTACTGCTGCTTCAGCCCGTAAATGCTCAGCATCAGGAAGAGCATCCAAAGGATTCGCAGCCTGCTGCGCGCGCTGAAAGCCATCCCCAGAACTCGCAGCAGCTGTGGAAGACGAAGTTGCCTGCGCTCTTACAACATAGTTCTTACACACGCACAAAGAGCAAGGCGACCAGCTTCTTACATTCAGGGAAACACTGTTGACAAAAACATTCTTTCGAGCAATCCTCTGTTCGTGCGAACACTGTTGACAAGAAACAAGCGCTTTGGAAAACCATGCCTCTGCGCTGGAAGGAGGACACAGAGATTCGACCAAGACAGCAAGCAGCTGGCCCTTGGTGCGCTGCTGGCCAGACGTGGGGTCCCTCTGCGAAACGCCTAGGCCGGCTCCAAAGGAGCGAAGCCTTGCCGCCGTCATGGAGCCATCCAGCTCGGCCCGGAGCCAGTCAGAACCTCGTGCTTCTGCTTCGGCTCGCAAGTGCTGTGCATCGGGAAGACCATGCCCAGAACTCGCTACAGCTGTCGAAGACGAAGTGGCCTGCGCTCTTATCACATAGTTCTTGAACACGCACAAAAGAGTAAGGCGACCAGCCTCTTACATTCAGGGAAACACTGTTGACAAAAACATTCTTTCGAGCAAGCCCTCCTCTGTCCGCTACGCGCGCTGAAAGACACGCTCCGGTATCTCAAGGCTTGTCGTGAACAAGTTGCGCATTGAGGGTGCCAAAAGAGCTAAGCCAAGAAACAAGTGCTTTGGAAAACCATGCCTCTGCGCTGGAAGGAGGACACAAAAAGTTGACCAAGGCATCAAGCAGCTGGCCCTTGGTGCGCTGCTGGCCAGAAGCGGGGTCCCTCTTCTGCACGCCAAGGCCGGCTCCAAAGGAGCGAAGCCTCTCCGCCGCCATGGAGCCGTCCAGCTCGGCCCGGAGCCAGTCAGACCCCCGTAGAGCTGCTTCGGCTCGCAGACGCTCTGCGTCAGGAAGGCCATCCCCAGAACTCGCAGCAGCTGTGGAAGACGAAGTTTCCTGCGCTCTTACAACATAGTTCTTACGTGTTTTAAAAAGCCATGCCTCTGCTCTGGAAGAAGGCGAACGCACAAAAGAATAAGGCGAACGCTCCAAAGCCTCTTACATTCAGGGAAACGCTGTTGACAAAAACATTCTTTTGAGCAAGCCCTCGTCTGTTCGCGCAAGCACTGCTGACAAGAAACACATTCTTCACAATCCCCGGGAGAAAAGGTAAGCAACCGTCAACAAAAACAAGCGCTTTTCCTCTGTTCGCGCGAACACTGTTGACAAGAAACAAGTGCTTTGGAAAACCATGACAAAAACATTCTTTCGAGCAAGCCCTCCTCTGTCCGCTACGCGCGCTGAAAGACACGCTCCGGTATCTCAAGGCTTGTCGTGAACAAGTGCCAAAAGAGCTAAGCAAGAAAACTAAACTTGTGGGGTCTACTTGTAACTGCGAAACCATGCCTCTGCGTCAGGTCGCGAACGTAGAGCTGCAACCACGGCTTCAAGCAGCTGGCTCTTGGAAAGCCGACTACCAGATGCGGGATCCCTCTGCTGCACGCCGAGGCCAGCTGCGAAGGCACGAAGCTTGTCCAGCTTCATCGAGCCATCCAGCTCAGCATGGAGCCAGTCTTGACCATGTACTGCTGCTTCAGCCCGTAAATGCTCAGCATCAGGAAGAGCATCCAAGGGATTCGCAGCCTGCTGCGCGCGCTGAAAGACACGGTGGAAACCAACAGCGCAAGCCAAAAGTGGTAATTCCAAGAAACCAAGAGGGGTATGCGAAACAATCGTGCGCTCTCGCATGCCAACGTCCAGCCTGCGCACGTCGCTGGCAACCAGAATCCGACATGGCAACACGACACGTCGGAAATACCCGCCAGCGCCGCGCGACTCTGATATCTTCTGGCCACCCGCTGTGTGTAACTGCTTTGACAAGATTGGTGCGCCAAGGAAACGAATCCGCACTTCGGAAGATGCGATCTGAGCGATGACACCTTCTACAGTACTAACACGGAGGACTGCAACTTGAGCATGAATGCACGTGCAAGCAGCAATGACAAGCGACAGCAACCTCATGGAGCACCCCTCCAAAAAATGAAGCATAACACCAACACAAAGAAGCCGTGTCGCCCTAATCAACTGTCGCCGCAAACATTCTCTGGGCAAGCTCCGCTACTGAGACACTCATGACATCCAAGCTTCGGCTACTATTGCTCTTGTCAGCTGCCTATCACTCCAAAATCCAACTGCGCATGTTTATTTTACAAGCCAATTACAAAAGCCAACTGCCCAATCTCACTTCACAAGCCAATGACAACTGCCAACTGCCCAATCTCACTTCACAAGCGAAATGCACTGTCCCAAAACACAAGCCAAATTTTCGAGTGTTACGTCACTATCCTAAAGCGCAAGCTAACTTCTCGGGCGTTTCTTCGGCATCGTAAAGCGCAAGTATTCGTTTTCAGGCGTTACATTGCAAGCCGACTTTTCCTTTTCTACCTTCTCTTCTCGATTCTGAGTTCTTTCTTCTTTTTCCGGCGGAGCTGGGGAGACGCTCTCCGCGCCGAGATAGGTCCGCAAGTGCTTTGTGCAAGTGCTCTGTGCAAGTTGCTCTGCGCAAGTTGCTCTGCGCAAGTTGCTCTGAGCAAGTGCTGCCGGAGCTGTGGGAATGTACTTCGCGTACTATTTTTTGTACTTAAAAGTTGTGATTTTCCAGCCGGAGCTGCGGGAGTGTGCTCCGCGTACTACGTTTGTACTTAAAAGTTGCGATTTTCCAGCCGGAGCTGCGGGAATGTGCTCCGCGTACTATGTTTGTACTTAAAAGTTGCGATTTTCCAGCCGGAGCTGCGGGAGCACGCTCCGCATACTACGTCTGTACTTAAAAGTTGCGATTTGCCAGCCGGAGCTGCAGGAGCACGCTCCGCGTACTACGTCTGTACTTAAAAGTTGCGATTTGCCAGCCGGAGCTGCAGGAGCACGCTCCGCGTACTACGTTTGCACTTAAAAGCTGCGATTTTCAAGCCGGAGCTGCCGCGGACCAGGGGGAATCGAACCCGAGACCGCGGGATTGCGAAAGCAGGCGCGCAAACCACGAGACAACTTCCAAAGGCCGTTTCGCGAGCAAGAAAATCGCACGGCGCCACAGCGAGAGCGCTTCGACACGCACGATCTCCGCAGAGGGTTCATCGGGCTCAAGACAGATGCGCACGGCGCCACAGCGAGAGCGATCCGACACGCACGATCTCCGCAGAGGGCTCGCCGCGACCAAGACAAATTCGCACGGCGCCACAGCGAGAGCGCTTCGACACGCAGGATCTCCGCAGAGGGTTCGCCAAGGTCAAGACAAATTCGCACGGCGCCACAGCGAGAGCGCTTCGACACGCACGATCTCCGCAGAGGGTTCGCCGCGACCAAGACAGATTCGCGCGGCGCCACAGCGAGAGCGCTTCGACACGCACGATCTCCGCAGAGGGTTCGCCGCGCTCAAGACAAATTCGCACGGCGCCACAGCGAGAGCGCTTCGACACGCACGATCTCCGCAGAGGGTTCGCCAAGGTCAAGACAAATTCGCACGGCGCCACAGCGAGAGCGCTTCGACACGCACGATCTCCGCAGAGGGGTGCGTTTCGTAAGCTCCCGTCGGGCCTACCCCCGCCATAAAAAGAAGAAGAATTAAGAGTCGAGATGTGAAGGTAGAACAGAAAAGTTAGCTTGTGTTTTTAGGATAGTGAAGTAACACCCGACAAATTAGCTTGTGCTTTTAGTAGAATGAGATAACAGCCGAAAAGTTGACATGAGAAGTTGGCAGGTGAAGTAACTCTCAAAAAGTTGACATGAGAAGTAGGCAGGTGAAGTAACTCTCGACAAGTTGGCATGAGAAGTTGGCAGGTGAAGTAACTCTCGACAAGTTGGCATGAGAAGTTGGCAGGTGAAGTAACTCTCGACAAGTTGGCATGAGAAGTTGGCAGGTGAAGTTGGCAGCCGCTTTTAGAAGAAGAACCCTTCACAATGCTTCCGGGAACAAAAACGGAGAAAGAAACCACGAGAAACGGAATCCAACGGGAAAGATAAGAAAAAGAAGAGACACTCAATGCATGCAAGGAAAAGTTAAAAATTGGAAGTCGGATATAGACACCACTCCTATTTGGTTTGCAAAACCTGTGAGGCCCACACCCAGCGACGCCAGCCACCGCAGAGTCGTGCACTTGAGCGCCACCATGTCGGCAGCCTGCGGTTTCAGGCAGCAAGCGATGAGAGCACCTGACCCAATGCTCCGAGCGCCAAGCAGATTTGGACTTGAGCCGCGATTTCCAATGAGACCAACCTGGCAGTTTTCCGTGCTAGCAGAATTGCTACTCACTGAGTGCACGGCTTGCGGATGCAAGACCGCCAACAGAAGCAGCCTGAGCTGAGAATCGCTTTGCAGTGACTTGCTGTTTTGGCATTCTGCCTCAACAGCACCACAAGGAATGAGCAAGAACTCGCTAGCGATCTGGAAAAACAACACCTGTCAGTGTCAAAAGATCAGCTTGCACTTGTGCTGCAACTGGAGGTGCTGGCAGAGCTCTCCGTGGGCGGCCGGCTTTTGAGCAAGCCCAAGCACCGTGGAACCTTCACAAGCAACGGACCAAACATAGCGAAACCGCGGCAAAAGAGAACCAGGGAGGCCAAAGGAAAGGCCAAAGAAGCCAAAGGAGAAGTAACGACTGCGCCAACGCCTGCTCCTTGCGGTGCCCTTCCGCTGCCATTTGCCCCAGACCGGGGATGGCAGCTAGAAAGGCCACGACCCTGTCCTCGCACGAGCCGGATCAGCTGATTTCAGTCGATAGCGTACGCGCGCTACACACAGTCCAGGCCAGGAAGCAGCTTTCCAAAGTTCTCCAAGGAATACCTGCAGTGCAGTCTCAATGCCAACGACTGCAAGCCTCAGGGTTTGGGGCGCAATGAGAGATCGATCTGTTCCTGTCAAGGCTAACTCTTGGTTGTTGAGTCAAGCAATGCTCGGCCTGTGGGGACAAACGCGGTATGCTGAGGTCAAGGAAAATGATAGACCTGGGGTGAGCATTGATTGGGTGGCACACCTGAGGCTTTCAACTTCAAGGCTAGTGAGGAAGTAGCCATGTTCGCAGCTTCGCATGCATACTGCAAGAGAAGGCCCGCGCAAGTTTCTGAACAGTGGGCCATTCTGAGTGCTGGCAACGGCCGGCATAAACCAGCCTCAGAGACTCGCAAAGAAGCAGCCAATCAAAACACAAGCAGATGTCACGCACAAATTACGACAAGACGAGCAGTGACGAGCTTTCGGTAAGGAAGCCGCGCTGCAAAATACTAAGTGCTGGCAGCTTAATGGCCTGGGAGTCTCCAATCCCAAGTGCAAGGCAACTAGATTGGTATTCAGGCTGACTCAGGCTCGCTCCCCATTGCCCTTTGCACGTGTGAGCACATGGTTCAGGATGTTGACCAGCTTCTTCTGCGCGGAGTCCTAGCAGCAGGAACATGCAGAACTTGGAGAGGTTTCCACGCAGAATGCATGGCCGGCCGTTGGCGTGAGCAGCTCATCAAACACGATGGGCAGCCTGAGATCGTTGGACACCAGGTGTCAGGGTCATACGGTTTGTGGTGACATCCGATCCGAGCGGCAACTTTGCCAGGATGGGCTCCAATTTCTCATCTTCAGCTGTGCTCAGCCTGGCATGAAAGAAATCGACTTGAAGGCGGGGCAGAAAGGCAACCTGACTGATGCAACATGCCCGAGGAATTCTCTGTGCTCTGAGCCTGATGAGGGCGCGGTCCTAAGCCGACAAGAAAAGCAACAGGTATGCACCAGCCATAGCATGCGAATCGAGCCACAGCACCCGCAAGTCATCAATCGCTGAGTATGCTAAGTGCCGTGCATATTGGTCAGACATGTTGCAACATGATCAAGCGACCCAAGATCTCAACGCTGTCGCTGAAACCAGTCAAGGGAGTGGGCTTGAAACGTTGGGGCATCTGATCTTGGACAGTTCCAATTGCCTGTGAAGCTTGCCGGCTGCCAGCAGTGTCAGAAAGCTTCATGCAGAAGGCTGCATCTTTGTTTGAGAGATCTTGAGCAAACATCAAGTAGGGGTTTTGCTGAGGCAAGCTCAACACACATGGAGCCCAATCGACGCCCGACATGTTCGATGGCAGGCTGGTCAGGCGCGACATTTGAATCCCGGTATCAACCATAGCCGACACTTCCGCACCTAGGAGCATTGAATTGGGTTGCATTCTCATCTAATTCGTTCGCGAATTCAATCACGCTTCTGCGCAGCATCTCCGTTCTTTGCAAACAGTGCAGGTCTGATTGCAGCAATCACATGCCACAACTTCACCCAAAATACAAACTACCTCATTCAAGCACCGTAAAGTCCGCGATGGTGCCTCAGTGCTTTGCAAAGGGCGGAAGTGGACTCGACCGCCGCACCCTCTCATGCTGCAATTCTGTCAGTTGATGTGACTGACAGTATGGCATGGTCACCACTTCGCCATGCTCGAAGCACTTGAACAAACTCGCCTAATCCAAAGCTGGGCGCTGGAGGTCACTTAGCTGCGGGCAGAATGCTTGAATGAAAGCTCGAACTGTCCTTTGCCTCCCAGGAAAAGGGTGGTCAATGTTTATGCGGTGACCACAACAGCAACGCTGGGGTCCTCTTCCCGGCACTGCGACGAACCTGATTTTGCGCTGGTCTGCGCCCCCAAGGTGGCAAATAGCGCCCTCAATCTGCGTAAACCATGGCGGGGGTTTACGAGCACTTACTTTGCAATGAGCCAAATTGTGCAATATGGGAAGTTTTGCGCCTCAGAATGCAGGCGTTTGCTTCAAGCTCAAGGCAAGCAGGCATGTTCACTTGCTTCCGGCAGTGAGCTTGAATTCTGTTAGCATGCTTCTTGCTGAATACGAAGACACCCATGCATAGCAGGTAAGTATATAGTCGCGTTGAAGCATAAATGCGCGGGGGTTAAGGCGCTGCAAACCTTGCTCGTGCCAAGTGTTTCTAGCACTGCTGTTGAATCCTTCGGTTCTGGCCTGCCACTGCTGCAGACATGTTCAAAACCAGTGCAAGCTGAGCAAGTTGAATAAGGCTACTGGATTTCTGATTAGTCACATTGCAGAAGCCCCTGATTCTTCACCCAGATTCTTGGGAAAAGCCTAACTCCCAACAAGGGAAAATTTGCTGCGTGTGCTTGTCTTCCGCGCAACCCTCCACGCAGCCAGCTCCAACGACTTTGAGCGTTCCTCCGCGAAACGCTCCCACGCCGCCGTGATGTTGCCGCCCAGAGACCCAGAGAGCGCATCCGCGAAAGCGCTCGAGGCATGGCTGGGTTCCTCATGCCACCCTGGCGATCGTCTTGCGATCTCTCTTCCAATCTGCGTCCTGCCGGCGTTTTCGATGAGCGTCTCAAGCAGTCTCCGCTTCCCTGCAAGCCGAATCAAGCCACTTTCTGTTCTCCACTTGCTCCAGCTGAGGGCGTGCTTCACCAGCTGGTTGCGCAGTGTGGCCGAGCAATGCGCTGACCTCCCGCCCACCTGAAGGATCAAAGTGTAGTAATTTTACTACACAAAAAATTGCATCATTTTTGTGTAGTAATTTGTGTGTAGTAACTTGTGTGTAGTAATTTTGTGTGCTAATTTGTGTGTAGATTTTTGGCAGTTGTGCGGTAATTTGTGCATTCTTACAACACATTTTTTTGTAGTAATTTGGCCAAAATCGCATTTTTGCTGTGTAGTAATTTGTGTGTAGTAATTTGTGTGTAGTAATTTGGGTGTGTAGTAAAATTGTGTGTAGTAAATTTGTGCATTTTTATCTAAAAAACGTATTTTTTATTTTTACTTGTGTTTTGGTATTTTTTTCCGCTTAATTTGTTGGAACAATGAGCAGATGTTGAGCAAATTTGCGCGTGTTTGCAAGACACACTTCACAAGTGTTCTTTCGTTGGATGCGTCACAAGCGTTTGCCAGGCAAATCGAGCTGTTTCATTGCACGAACGAATGGCCGCGAGGTTTGGCTATATAGCAGACAGCTAGGCTGTCTTGCGGCATCACAGATGCATTTGCAACCGCGGGCAGCCCATCCCAAGAGGACAACGAAAAAATGCTCCGGGAAATTGCAAGTGACAAAGCCTGTCCAAGCTGCTGGCTGGAAATCACTGCGCCTTGCCTTGACAGGACGGGTTGTTGCGCGGCTCCTTGTGTGCCATGTGGTTCCAAATTCAACGCTTGCCACGTTTCTTTCCTGAAGTTTTTACACAGAGACGCCTACTCGAAACGCGTCACTTCGCGCAGCTCAGCCATGATGATTTGCAAAGACTGCATTTGCGACCTGTTGGGGGCAGACCTTCAGATGACTGCAAATGACGGCGGCGCGGAAGGCGAGACGTTCGCATGAGGAAAATAGAAACAGTTTGCCGAAATTTGGATTGGTCAAACCACACATGCGTTTCTCGTGCATGCGCGCCATGGAGTACACATGAGCAACTGAAGCCATTTTGTGGATCACACAGCATGGATACATACAAATGGATGTCGTCTTTGTTTTGCCTGGCGCTAGCCATAGAGATCGCCAGGCTGTTTTGGATGATGATGATGACGATCGCCCTCCAGACGCTGCAGAGATCGAGGAGTGCGTTTGAACTTGTGAAACAGTGCCATCGCCGTGTTGAAAGGAACATGTGCCTTTTTTATGTTTGTGCAATGACCGGGCCGTGCTAATCTGGATCCAGGAGGCAAAATTCATGTGATTCAACTTCTTCGGGAATTAGATTTAGGACATTTTCATTTTTTTATCACAGGTTTCAAGTCTTTTTTACATTTTTGTGGTTGGCTTGGCGGAATATGAGCCCAAGATGAAGCTCTGCCACTGAAAAATCCAGGAAACTACATCACAGCAAGAATTCATTCAATGTAAGAATTTTGGCATTAGATTTAAGACATTTTTACATTTTTTGGTTGGCTTGGCGGAATATGATGCTCTGCCACTGAAAATACTGAAAATTCCACAAAACTACATCAGCCGCAGCAAGAATTTGTTGAATGTAAGACTTTGGGCATTAGATTTAGGACATTTTCAGTTTTTTTTTATCGCAGGTTTACATTTTTTGGGCTGGCTTGGCGGAATATGAGCCCAAAATGAAGCTCTGCCATTGAAAACTCTACAAAACTACATCGACCACAGCAAGAGTTCATTCAATGTAAGACTTTAGGCATTAGATGTAGGACATTTTCAGTTTTGCATCACAGGTTTCAAGGTTTTTTTGTTTTTTACATTTTTTGGTTGGCTTGGCGGAACATGCGCCCAAAATGAAGCTCTGCCACTCAAAAGATCCACGAAACTACATTAACCACAGCAAGAATTCTTTCAATGTAAGAATTTGGTAAGACATTTTCAGTTTTTCTCACAGGTTTCAAGCTTTTTTTACAGTTTTTTGGCTGGCTTGGCCGAATATGAGCCCAAAATGAAGCTCTGCCACTGAAAACTCCACGAAACTACATCAACCACAGCAAGAATTCATTCAGTGTAAGAATTTGGGCATTAGATTTAAGACATTTTCAGTTTTTTACCACAGGTTTCAAGTTGTTTTTCCCCAACAGCTGAAAGCTTTGGGGTCTCAGCCCAGATAGGCTCCGGGATGGTTCGGAGCAACCCGAGCTAAGGTTCCACCCGGTTCCACCAGGGTTCCACCATCTGCGAGGTTTCCACCAGGGTTCCACCACTGCGGGGTGGTCCGGGGTGGTTTGAGGTAAGGTTCCGGTTCCACGAGGGTTCCACGACAGTTCCACCAGGGTTCCACCAATTTCTTCGAGGGCTGCGGGGTGGTCCGGGCTGGTTTGAGGAAGGTTTTACAGTTCCAGAAGGGTTCCGCCAGGGTTCCACCAGGGTTCTCACCAGGGTAAGGTTCCACAAAGGTTGCGCCAGGGCTGCAGAGTGGTCCGGGTGGTAGGTTCCACGAGGGTTCCACCAGGGTTCCAGCAATTTCTTCAAGCGCTACGGGGTGGTCCGGGGGTTACCAGGGTTCTGCCAGAGTTTCACCAGCCACGAGGTTTCACCAGGGTTCCACCATTCCATGAGGGTTCCACCAGAATTCTACCAGGTTTTGCAAGGTAAGGTTCCATGGTTCTCGAGGTTCTGCGAGGTGGTCCGGAGTGGTTTGAGGTACGGTTCTCTGACGGTTTCAGAGTTCCACGAGATTCTGCGAGGGCCGTGGGCCCTGAAGTTTCACAGGGTTCCACAAAGTTCTGCAACGATTCCACACGGGTTCCACAAGGCTCCACAATGTTCCACCAAGGGTTCTAGAAATGTTCTGCAAGGTTCCGTGGTTTGCCCTGCGCGCCCGTCGACTGAAAAGCCATCGGATCAAGATTGAGCGGAACACCAAGCAAAACCGAAATCAATGGCTTTTGGCACACTTTCACTGTTTGTGACTTGCTCACTTGCTCAGGCAAATGTTGGCTTTGTGGCAAATCAGACCACGTCGCTGCGGGACTCACGGTGCAGCAGAGTAGATGCTTGGCGTTGCTGCTTGGTGGGCTTTGGGTTCCAAGAATTCCACGAGGCTGCGAGGGCTATGAGGCAAAAACGTTCCACAAGGTTGCCACCAGGTTCTGCAAAAGCTATGGGGCAGCCCTGAGGAAAGGTTCCAACAAAGTTTCACGAACGGTTTGCGCGGTTCACCGGGCCTAGGTCTTGCACTGTCGGGGCCCGATTGCACCGCTTGGGCCCGATCGGCCCCGATTGCGCCCGCACCCCGTTAACTGCCATCCCCTATTTTTTCTATAGTACTGTCCGCGTGCCATTGCGCTGTCACTCGTAGCTTTGCTTTAGAATGTTACCTCAGCAACACCGGCGGTAAGGATGGTCCTGGGGCGTTCCGCGGGGATTGTGCCAAGCAAATGCGTTCAAAACTCCACACAAAGCCGAAAACCTATGTTGAAATTGCACTAACGGTGCAACACAATTCGTTACATCATCCTAAACTGCATGCAAACTGCCCAACTGCAGGCAAATTGCATTGAAACTGCACTCAGACCGCAATCAAGCTGCAATCAAACTGCGCTGAAATTGCAAAAATAGACTCAAACTACATCCAAACTTCACTCAAACTGCAAAAGGGCATTCAAACTTCACTCAAACTTCACTCAAACTTCACTCAAACTGCAAAACTACACTGTGTGAGTGAAGTTTGAGTGAAGTTTAGCAGTTTGAATGCAGTTTGAGTGAAGTTTGAGAGAAGTTTGAGTGAAGCTTGAACTCAGCTTTGCAGTTTCAATGTAGTTTGAGTGAAGTTTGAGCAAAGTTTGAGTGAATTTGAGTGAAGTTTGAATGAAGTTTGAATGCCCTTTTGCAGTTTGAGTGAAGTTTGGATGTAGTTTGAGTGTATTTTTGCAATTTCAGTGCAGTTTGACTGCGGTTTGAGTGCAGTTTGAATGCAATTGGCCTGCAGTTGGGCAGTTTTGGATGGTGCAACGCATTTTTTGCGGCTTTGTGTGGAGTGTTGAATGCATTTGCTTGGCACATTGAATGAATTCTTGCTGCGGTCGATGTAGTTTCGTGGAATATCAGTGGCAGAGCTTCATTTTGGGCTCATATTCCGCCAAGCCAACCAAAATGTATACATTGAATGAATTCTTGCTGCGGTGGAAGTAGTTTCGTGGATTTTTCAGCGGCAGAGCTTCATTTTGCCAAGCCAACCAAAAAAATGTAAAAAAGACTTGAAACCTGTGATAAAAAACCGGAAAATGTCCTAAATCTAATGCCAAAATTCTTGAATGAATTCTTGCTGTGGTTGATGTAGTTCCGTGGAATTTTCAGTGGCAGAGCTTCATTTTGGGCTCATATTCCGCCAAGCCAACCAAAAAATGTAAAATTACACCAGCGTAGACCCCAGATAGCACATCACGGCTACGAACCATTATGCAGCATCATAATGGTTCCCGAGGCATCATGATGATGTTGACAGCATCATGATGATGTTGAAAGCATCATGATGATACCACAGCCACTCAGCATGTGCGCTAAATAGACACGAAGACAGCGTCCTAATGAGTTCAGCAGCAAAAATGATGATGTTGACAGCATCATGCTGATGCACCAGCAACGAACGATTCCGCGCCACATATCTAGCAGAAAAAAGGCAGAGACGACGTCCTGATGAGTTCGACAGCATCATGATGATGCGGACAGCATCACGATCATGCGGACAGCACCACCATGATGCGGACAGCATCATGGTGATGCGAACAGCATCATGGTAATGGTAAAATTGAAAAGGCAGCATCATGATGATACCACAGCCACGAATCTTCTCGCGACGGCGTAGTGAAATTCAGCATCATCCTGATGTTGGCAGCAATCATGGCGCCACCACACCCACGAACCCACGTCACACCTGGCACCCGGCCGTCAATCAGCACCTCCACCATCACTCTCGCAAAACAGCACCTCCACGAGCACCCCAAACTGCATGCCCCCCTAGCACCCGGCCATGCAAAACAGCACCTCCACCAACACCCCAAACTGCCTGCCCCCTAGCACCCGGCCATCACGCTCGCAAAACAGCACCTCCACTAGCAGCATGCCCCCTAGCACCCGGCCATCACTCTCGCAAAACAGCACCTCCACCAACACCCCAAACTGCATGCCCCCTAGCACCCGGCCGTCAAGCTCGCAACACAGCACCTCCACCAGCACCCCAAACTGCATGCCCCCTAGCACCCTGCCATCACTCTCGCAAAACAGCGCCTCCACCAACACCCCAAACTGCATGCCCCCTAGCACCCGGCCATCACTCTGGCAAAACAGCACCTCCGCCAGCACCCCAAACTGCATGCCACCCGGCCGTCAATCTCGCAAAACAGCACCTCCACCAACACCCCAAACTGCATGCCCCCTAGCACCCGACCATCACTCTCGCAAAACAGCACCTCCACTACTAGCACCCCAAGCTGCATGCCCCCTGGCACCCGGCCGTCAAGCTCGCAAAGCAGCACCTCCACCAGCACCCCAAACTGCATGCCCCCTAGCACCCGGCCCTCAATCTCGCAAATCACTTTTCCTTCTTTATTAGAAGTTGGAACCCCTATAGCTTTCAGCTATCTGGGGGAAAAAAGCTTGAAACCTGTGAAAAAAAGAACTGAAAATGTCTTAATCTAATGCCCAAATTCTTACATTGAATGAATTCTTGCTGTGGTTGATGTAGTCTCGTGGAATTTTCAATGGCAGAGCTTCATTTTGGGCTCATATTCCGCCAAGCCAACAAAAATGTAAAAACAAACTTGAAACCTGTGATTAAAAAAACGGAAAATGCCTTAAAAAATCTAACGCCCAAATTCTTGCATTGAATGAATTCTGGCTGTGGTTGATGTAGTTTCGTGGAATTTTCAGTGGCAGAGCTTCATTTTGGGCTCATATTCCGCCAAGCCAACCAAAATGTATACATTGAATGAATTCTTGCTGCGGTGGAAGTAGTTTCGTGGATTTTTCAGCGGCAGAGCTTCATTTTGGGCTCATATTCCGCCAAGCCAACCAAAAAAATGTAAAAAAGACTTGAAACCTGTGATAAAAAACCGGAAAATGTCCTAAATCTAATGCCAAAATTCTTGAATGAATTCTTGCTGTGGTTGATGTAGTTCCGTGGAATTTTCAGTGGCAGAGCTTCATTTTGGGCTCATATTCCGCCAAGCCAACCAAAAAATGTAAAAAAAAGCTTGAAACCTGTGAAAAAAAGAACTGAAAATGTCTTAATCTAATGCCCAAATTCTTACATTGAATGAATTCTTGCTGTGGTTGATGTAGTCTCGTGGAATTTTCAATGGCAGAGCTTCATTTTGGGCTCATATTCCGCCAAGCCAACAAAAATGTAAAAACAAACTTGAAACCTGTGATAAAAAAAACGGAAAATGCCTTAAAAAATCTAACGCCCAAATTCTTGCATTGAATGAATTCTGGCTGTGGTTGATGTAGTTTCGTGGAATTTTCAGTGGCAGAGCTTCATTTTGGGCTCAGATTCCGCCAAGCCAACCAAAAAAATGTAAAAAAAAACTTGTGTGGCTTGAAAAGCACGAGATCCAACAGAGTTTGCGAGTGAGGCGCGAAGCGTTGTGTGCTGTGTATGATACGCAAAAGACACACAAAGGAGTCGGACTGCTGGCGGGCAAAAAAGTGTGAATCATGTGAGGCCGCATGTGCTTGATGACAGAAATCGCCGCAGTTACCTGCACGCCACAAGGATGTCACACAGCAGTTGCAAATGTGTGGTTGTCAACCTCGTTTTGTGTCTATGACACAGTGCTCAAGCAAAAAAGGACACGCGCGCTGCCCGGCAACCCTCGTGTGAAAAAATGGCTTTGGTTCCGGCTCCAGCCTCCTCCCAACTGCCAGCGAAGCTTACCGTTGGCACGACGGCGGCCCTCGCGCGCGGCTAACTACACGTTGGCACCAGCGACCTGTTGAAAAGCAAACCACAAAGTTGTCTCTTGCGAGTTAAGACCAACTCTACTTTGCTGGATTTGGGCGCGTAATACTTTTTTGCCTGCGCATCGGCGAGGGCTGTGTCATTTTCTGCCTTCTTTTTCAAGCCCCACACTTATACTAAGCGAGGACAAAGCAAACCAACATGCCTACTAGGAATGCCAGAACGGCACAGAATTCGCAGCGGACGGCGAGAAGCTGTTCATCATGTGGGACGAACACCATGGGGCCTCCACCAAAGCCACCGTGAATCTACGCCAGGCAGTCTTTGGCTGCAAGGGGAACTTCTTTGAGCGTGGATGGCGCAAATGGGCTTCTCAACTCCACGCGCTGGCATATTTTCGTTTCTGTTTTTTCTGTCGCGTGGTTCCGGGTCACATTGGCAATACGCAGCGTCATGCCCGCTTGGAAGACTGCCCGAGGTCTTAAATGAATCGGTCACTACGGACCCAGAAAATACTGAGTGCAGATGGAGCGAGAATGAAATGTGGGCAGAGACCCGCGTCCCGTCCTTTTTCCGGCAAAGTACAGACATGATGCAGCTGGACTGTTGATTCTGCATATGATGTGCCAGACCTTGCGCCGCCGCCACACACAACATTGTTTGCTTTGAATAGTTTTCACCCAGTGTACAATTGTGTGTGTACAAAAAGAAACACCAAATTGATAGCTGTTGTTGCGCGGAAAGCCTCTGCGTGCTCATGTTTACCCATCATCTGCGGACACAGCCGCAAAAGACCCGGCCGGCACAGAAGTCCAAGGCGACAAAAGACCCGCGAACGGAGCTTGCAGCTTTCCTGTGTGTGACGTTCTTCCACACACAGCTCGTGTCGACACACATCCTGACGACGAATCTATAGCGCCCTTCCAGTTGTCTCACTGTTCATGCCGCGTCTTCCTTCACGAAGCCTTTTTGCCCAGCTCCAGTTTCAATCCACAAGATCAAATAAGCTCCGCCACAAGACAACCTTGAAGCCACCGAAAGGATAGGTAAACAAACTTGAAATCTGATAAAACTGAAAATGCCTTAGATCTATAAAGAATCCAAGAATGCCCCAGATTCTTTTTTGCCGACTTTTTCCCCACCCCCCCCCCCACACACAGTTTCAACCCACAAGATCGCCCTTCAAGCTTTCAAGAGTCATGTTTTTTGCGCTGCTCTCATGCATCTATGGCGCACTTCCAGTTGTCCCACTGTTCAGCCGCATCTCCCTTCAAAACCTTTTTTCCCAGCTCCAGTTTCAACCCACAAGATCAAATGATGGGACTGGGCTCCATTTTGGGCCCCAAAATTCTTATTTGCCGACTTTTTCCAGACAGTTTCAGCCCACAAGATCACCTTTCCTGTCATGTGCTTTGTGCAGTTCTTGCGAATCTATATAGCGCCCTTCCAGTTGTCCCACTGATCATGCCGCGTCTCCCTTCAACACCTTTTTGCCCAGCCCCACAGTTTCACGACTCACAAGATCACCCTTCTATAGCGCAATACTCAGCTCGCAAGGTGATCGCACAAACAATGAGACTGGCAGTTGTGGGTGACTGGACATGTTGTGCTAAATAGTTGATTTAATTCTCGTTGCGATCCAAATTGAAACTAGACCACGGTTGGCCCGAAAGCAGAACATCGCAAGCGAGGTCGGCCCAACGCTGCAGCATGCGTTCTTTTTCCCTACACGAAGCATTCGTGAAGCAAGCGCGAGACAGCACCAGGCAAGGTGCTCTGTGCAAGTTGCTCTGTGCAAGTTGCTCTGCGTAAGTTGCTCTGCGCAAGTTGCTCTAGGCAAGGCGCTCTGCGCAAACTGGTCGGTGCAAGTTGGCTCTGCGCAAGTTGCTCTGTGCAACTTGCTCTGCGCAAGTTGCTCTGCGCAAGTTGCTTTAAAATGCAAGTTGCATCTTGCGACGCCCGCCCGCGGACCAGGGAGGAATCGAACCCGCGACCCGCCGGTTCCGGGAGCAGGCGCGCGAACCACGAGACAACTCCCGAGGATCAGTTCGAACAACAAAAGTCGCAAAAAACCTCGAGTTTTTGCACCTTGACCACGCCGATTCCCGCAGAGGGTTGCGCGAGCACCGCAGAAATTGAAAAAACCTCGAGTTTTTGCACCTCGACCACGCCGATCCCCACCGCAGAAATTGCAAAAAACGAGTTTTTGCACCTCGACCACGCCGATCCCAGCAGAGGGTCGCGCGAGCACCGCAGAAATCGCAAAAAAACCTCGAGTTTTTGCACCTCGACCACGCCGATCCCCGCAGAGGGTCGCGCGAGCATGTTAGAAATCGCAAAAAACCATGGGTTTTTGCACCTCGACCACGCCGATCCCCGCAGAGGGTCGCGCGGGAACTTTAGAAATCGCAAAAAACCATGGTTTTTGCACCTCGACCACGCCGATCCCCGCAGAGGGTCGATTTTCGTGTAGTGTCGTCGGCACTACCCCGCCGCCCTATCAAGAGATTTTAACTCCTCGCAAGTCAATTGCACTTGACTCCTTGCACTTGCAACTTGCACTTGACTCCTTGCTTGTTTCAAGGAGTCATTGCAAGGAGTCATTGCAAGGAGTCATTGCAAGGAGTCATTGCAAGGAGTCATGGCAAGGAGTCATTGCAAGGAGTCATTGCCAGGAGTCATTGCAAGGAGTCATTGCAAGGAGTCATTGCAAGGAGTCATTGCGAGGAGTCATTGCAAGGAGTCATTGCAAGGAGTCATTGCAAGGAGTCATGAGAGCCATTGCAAGTTGCAAGGAGCCAAGTGCATGGAGTCAAGTGCAAGTCGCAAGTGCACGGAGTTAAGTGCAAGTTGCAAGTGCAAGGGGCCAAGTGCAAGGAGCCAAGTGCAAGTAGCCAAGTGCATGGAGTCAAGTGCAAGTTGCAAGTGCATGGAGTCAAGTGCATGGGTTCAAGTGCAAGTTGCAAGTGCAAGGAGTCATGTGCAAGTTGCAATCCTTGCCATGACTCCTTGCAATGACTCCTTGCAATGACTCCTTGCAATGACTCCTTGCAATGACTCCTTGCAATGACTCCTTGCAATGACTCCTTGCAGTGACTCCTTGCAGTGACTCCTTGCAATGACTCTTTGCAATGACTCCTTGCAATGACTCCTTGCAATGACTCCTTGCAATGACTCCTTGCAATGACTCCTTGCAATGAATCCTTGCAATGACTCCTTGCAATGACTCCTTGCAATGACTCCTTGCAATGACTCCTTGCAATGACTCCTTGCAATGACTCCTTGCAATGAGCTTCATGATGCTGATTCCTTGCAATGACACCTTGTAATGACTCTCATAAGTGAACCCTTCGCCATGCTTTCGGGAAAAATGCAAGTTGCATCTTGCGACGACCGCCCGCGGACCAGGGAGGAATCGAGCCCGCGACCCGCCGGTTCCGGGAGCAGGCGCACGAACCACGAGACAACTCCCGAGGACCAGTTCGAACAACAAAAGTCGCAAAAACCTCGAGTTTTTGCACCTCCCCCAGGCCGATTCCCGCAGAGGGTTGCGCGAGCACGGCAGAAATCGCAAAACACCTCAAGTTTTTGCACCTCGACCACGCCGATCCCCGCAGAGGGTTGCGCGGGCACCGCAGAAATCGCAAAAACCATGGGTTTTTGCACCTCGACCACGCCGATCCCCGCAGAGGGTCGCGCGGGCATGTTGGAAATCGCAAAAAAACCATGGGTTTTTGCACCTCGACCACGCCGATCCCCGCAGAGGGTCGCGCGGGCATGTTGGAAGTCGGAAAAAAGCATGGGTTTTTGCACCTCGACCACGATTTTCGTGTAGTGTCGTCGGCACTACCCCGCCGCCCTAAGAAGAGATTTTAACTCCTCACAAGTCAATTGCACTTGACTCCTTGCACTTGCAACTTGCACTCGACTCCTTACACTTGCAACTTGCACTTGACTCCACGCACTTGCAACTTGCACCTGACTCCTTGCACTTGCAACTTGCACTTGACTCTGTCAAGAGACGGCAAGGTGACGTCCCGTGGGACGCTGTCCACCGAACCCTCCAGCTTTGTACCCAACCACGTAGAAAGGTGTATACGGTCAAACCGTTATAGCCGAACCCGTGTAAACTGTTGTAAGGGATAAGAGCCAATAACCACGATGGTGTTCCCGGCAGCTGCAGCACGAATGAAGTACTTTCCACTCTCTATGGTCGGCCAGGAGGGTTTTAACATCCCCCATTTGGGTCGCTTTGTTCATCATGCGGTCCAAACATCACAACACGTTCCAATGGCCACGGCTCCGACTACGAAACTGTGTCGAACACTCTTTCATTCACTATTGCTACACCGTCCATTCATTGTGAAACTTGCCAGGTCCGATCAAGACAGAAACATGCATCCGCAAATCGTAGCACATTCCCATACTCAGATGCAAGAGACGTTTCGCCTCGAGCCAATACGCAACCACTTGAAATCCCGGCTGCCGCATTTGCGCATCGCGCAGCCGTCATCCACAGAAATGGGTTGGCCATAGAAATCCATAGCAGCGCACGGTCATATGCCATCTGAATATCATTGGCAAAGAAGATTTGGCAAGCAACATATGCAAACATAGCCATTCCAGATACCACGAATAATATAAGGAAAAGAAATCATCCATGAGGTAATAGTGCACATCCATGAATATCCGGAATGTCATAGTCGTCGGAATATGTAAATACACATCCATTCCCCTTGGACACATGAAGCCATATCATGTCAAAGAAATGTTCCATCAGAGCTGAATTGATGTGACGCAAGCGATGAATGGGGACTAGCCCACATCATGCTGCTATCAACATCGGAGTGAATTTCATGTATTGCTGCTGATGAATGCACCATGCCGCAAAAACAGTGATTGTCCACACCTGCATCACGCGTATCTGTCCCCAATGGACAGCCTATTGGTGCGCCGACGGAACTCTTCGTCCAAATTCTTCTGGGCTTCTCGCGCCCTGACGCATTTCCTGTGGTGGTCCTCTGGTAGCCAATGTCCCTTTCGGAGACACCAATCTAGCAGGGGTGCGTCGCATTTGTTCCAGTCAGTGGCCGCAATAATGGCGCTCACGTTGACCGAATGACCATATCTGCCAAGGTTCAATCCTTCCCTTACGAATGATATATATTTGCAGTTGAAAGCCAAGGAGAAGCATCTGTAAACAATATCACCCACCGGGTGTATGCGATCCTTGACCAGGAGCTTCATCTCGTCTTTGGTAATGTCGAGGATCTTCGCTGCAATCCACAGCTTGTAGAATATGTATAGCCCCTCGCATTTGCACACCAAATAACGGATGTATTCGTTGCGCTCCTCAGCCGACCGGAAGCCCCTTTCTCGAACGCTCTGAGATTGGGAAATCTTCAGTACCGTCGATGGCAAAAGGATCCCTTCCTGATCAATCTCTGTCATGTTGGGGTACTTCCCGAAGTCGTTGTGGTATGGGCAGGCATGCTTCCCTTCGAGAGCGGCATCGATCGTTCTCTTTTCGCCACCTTCGAACATCCCCCACATCTTTGACATCTGCAGCGCGATGAATCCCGCCATGTATTGAGCCTCCCGTGGCTCATCCATGCAGATCGCCATCCGCTGGGAATTAATAATATCCCGTGATGCCATATCATTGTCGCGGTACTCCCAACCACCGTCTTCTTCCTCGGACATGTAACCAGATGTGTATCCCTGCGTGTCCATGTCGTCGGCTTCGGGATCATTTTCTGTCTCATCACCCTCTTCCTGCTCCGCCGCGTTGTCATTTGCCTCTTCTTGCGCTCGTCTGGCGTCACCTGACACATTGGGTTTGTGATCGTCCCCTTCATCATCGGAACCAATGTGGATGCAGAATCTCCCTGTAGAGATCAATTGCGCTCCACATTCCAGACACACACAGAAGCACGTTGGAATCGCGGTTGCGCACGACGGACAAATTCGTCACCGTAGCCCCTCCCATGTCTCGTCGTTCAGGATGATGGTCTTGCTGATCTCGTCCCTGATCTCGTTGGTCAGAGTCTCAAACTCTTCTAATTTGTTTTCCCGAAACAGCTCGCAGGCACGATCCACCATGCCCTGAACGTAGTGCAGATTGTCGGCACCCGCCTCTGTTTCACGCATTCCCGCGATGACCTTTGCGACGTTCTGAAGGAACATCGTGGCCGACTCCTGGGAAGAACCAACGAATCCTGGGCAGATCTCATTCTCCACACATTTTGAGTACGCCCGCTTGGTGCTCTCGTACTCCAGGCATTTCCCTCCGTTGCTCTTGCCAATCCAAATGGATTTGACCTCATAGAACGGGATCACGTCAAAGACCATGAATGTCCCGTTGAACGCGACTCCAGCTCCATATCGCGCGAGGGTCGCACTGGGAATGTAGATGATCGCAAGTGGATCTCCGGCCCTCAAGTTTCGTAGCGTCGTCTTCGTTGCTACGTTCATCTCATCCCATGGAGCAAATGCCCTGAAGTGCAATGCCAGTCTGTTTCCGCCATCGATTCCGCCAGGGACTAGCTCACAGCGTACGATGCTTGGCAGGTTCTCCACGTATGTCACATGGAATGCTCCTCCGAGAGTGTCACCCATCCTTGCAGAGTACCTATTTGCCAATGCGGATGAGCTCATGAAACCAAAGTCACTGTGACCAGTTGTGACTCGGATGCACCAAGGTCTGAACCATCCATCGCATCTGTTGAATACTCTTTCGGTGTCATCCCGATCCAGGCCAAGGTAGCTCAACTCCTCCTTGCCTTCATGTCGTTCGGCATGATGCTTGGAAACCTTGCTGCAAGGACCTGGAATCTTGATTTCCTGTGTCCAGATTCCTGCCACTTGATCACTTCCATGATGCCCATGTATCGCTTTGCTTTCGAGGTTGTCGGTGGAAATATGTCGTTATTCCGGTCGTTGATGATTGCGTCAATGTCAACCCATCCACCTTCATCGCACCTGAAAGCACTTTCTCGGCAATTGCCGATCTTGTGTCGAAGGACTCTGCATAGATCATGAGATAGCTGATTTGCTTGATCTCTCGATGCAAATACTGAGCGTTCGTCGCCGATCTTGCAGTGTGGAGCGCCGTCAAAGAGCGATGCAGAAATTGATACTCTTCCCAAGCTGTATCACATCGACTTGCTCCAGAACGGCACCCTTGGGGAAGTACCCGGGATCTACCATAGACGTATGTGCCCACGGCATATGTATGCTGCTCACGTCGCCATACTTAGGTATGTAGCATGGAATGGTGTCACATCCCCGCTCCAGCGCCGCCTTGAACGTCCTGTGATCCCCGCACGGATTGTAGGTGAGATCCACGCATCCGCATTGTAGCTCTCCCCCCCTCAGCCGTGTCAGCCATCTCCACCAAGTTGATGGTATAGCTATACATTTCTATTATTTCTTTCCCCTTCTGTCCTCCTTTCTTGCGTTCCTTGGATGTCGATGATGACGGTTCATCAGCATCCCCCATTTCTTCACCCGAGGAAACGTGATCGCTGCTGAGAAGCTCGCGGATCTTCTTCATCGCCTTCTCGTTTCCAGCAGCCTCTTCATTATTCTTGCAGTCGCCGTCGTGGGCCAGGTTCGCGCACTTTGCACAAATTCCAATTTCTCCCATGCACTTCTCCATTGAGTCCAGGAACTTGAGTGCAGCTTTTCGCCCATCAATCACACGCTGCTTCTTCTCCTCTTTCTCCTCATTGGGCTGAGAGCTTCGGCTCGGGTCTGGCTCTGGACCAAGACCATCGCCTTCACTCTCAGTTGCCTTTCTCTTGGACCCTTGGTTGGCCTGCTCGTTCACCAGGGATAGCGGATGTCTGGGCTTGACCGCGTTCATGATGTCCATTAGCTCCTTTGTGGGCGCTCCGAACTGTGCGGACGGCTTGTTCCGCTTTCGGTTCTGGCCCGTCGTGTGGCTCACGCTCCCCGCGAGGTGCCGCACGATGCTCGAACTCCCTCTTGATCTTCCATGCGTCTCTCCACAATGGAAGTTCGTGCTGAAAGTATGACATCACCTCGAAGAATCCCAATATCATCTCTACGACGTCCCCCAAAGACTCCTCATTCGTAGTCTGTCCCAGGAGCTCATACATCGTCCCCTGATCAAGCACGCTCTTGATCCAAGATGAATAGGCCACGTTGCCAAGATCTCTGTCTATCACATAGATGGAGGTCCTCTCCTCAACCCCTTCGGAATTCTTGCATATAACCACGTCTCTGGCTGCACACAATTGCCTTCCGTGTTTGTGATTGTAGAACTGCGCCGCCTGATCAACAGTCATGCTCACGAAACCCACGTGGGACAGCTCCTTCTTCAGCTTGGAATATACCAGTCCACGTAAAATTGCGGTCATGGCCTGAACATTGTTGACGTTCACCATGAGATGTTGGAGGTCTGGGATTGCGACCTTGCACTCCGCGAATAGTCGTGAGTATATCTTCCTCCCGTTGGTTGACCTCGCAACACCGTTCGTGTCCGCATTCCAGTTCGCGCAGCAGTTCACGCACGTCTCAGGGTTGAAGGTTGAATGTGACCCGAGCACCTTCGACTTGTTCCTCTGCATTTCATTTCTGCAAAGTTCGCAGATGAACTCGTTGATCTCGGAGACCGTGTACCATCGAAGACGCTGATCATTGGCATCGATGTTCCCAAATGCATCTTGTCCACCGTAACCTTCGTTCTGCCGCTCTTGCTTTCGTCTTGACTGAGCGGTGAAGGTCGGTTTGTACTCGAACTTCACCTTCGGTTCCTCCATGTTCTTTGGGACATTGAAGCAAAGGTTGGGCTCGCCGATGCATGCCTCCTCCAGATCGCATACGAACGCATGGCTCGGCGCGATTACATCGATGGATTTCTCGCGCCACAAGCGGTCGTTCTTGGTCACCAACGCGCCTGCCGCTTTGCAGATTTCGCTCACCTTGTTGGCGATCGTCCCCAAGTCCCCTCTTCCACCATGGAAAGCCACATCGCGATTCATGCATACCACAACCATGCCCTTGCACGTGTCGACGAGATCCGACACCGTCTTTTGCAAGGAGTCGATGATGGAGTTGGCGGTCACTTGCCATCCGCACCCCCTCATACACACCCAGTCGTAGAGCGACATCCATATGTGCACCGACACAGGCGAATCATCCATGCCTCACCTTCGTCGTTCGACGATGAGCTTTTCCAGTCGTTGCAATCGGGAGATGATGTTCATCGTATCTGTGGATGAGGAGACTTGCTCACTCGATCCGTAGTACGATCTCTCCTCGATGTTCGTCCATCCCTGTTCGTTAACCATCATCTGGAAGGTCTTCGTGCTCCCTTTCGCATTGACGGCCCTCAGGGGCCAATCCAGGACCAGGAAGCTCTTCCTTTGAATCATCATGTCACGTATCGTTGCCCCACCAATGGGCCCCCTTCTCTGCTCCTTGATGATCCGGATCAAACGTCCAGGTGCGTTGTCGGGGTTCTTCTCCGCCTGAATCAACGCGTTGATGGGTTTGGCGCCCGGAAGGCGTCCAGTAATCAAGCATCCAGTTTGAGCACACAAGAATGCATATAGCTGAAGCCATGCTGTATTTCCTTTGCTGACATAGGAAAGAATGATCTTCTCAGCACTAGTCTTCTCTTCGAAATGTAACAGTGATGAAGTCAGGCTCCTCAGCATGCACTCCCAGTATGTCGCGCTCTTCCCTTCTGCGAGACATGGCCCAAACATAGTCTGTATGATTGGGTACCCGGTGTTGGCGTCTATGTTGAACTTCACGTTGACCGATGCGCCACCCAGGGTAATACCTCCCTCGAACGAGGTGTATGTATCGTGCCCGGCAGTTGCGTTGATGATCTTCCATCTGTCATCATCACCGCCGGAGTTCATGCGGAAGATAGGCTGAGAAGGGGCTTCGACCAGAACGAATACTGCTCCACCCACAAGGCTGATAGGGAACTTGAAAGGCACCCTGAGGACTTCGCAGTAGGCGAAGAGCCGACATGGTGGGTGATGGGCTCATCGAAGACTGAGCCGCCGCGGAAGACTGAGCGACAGCAGAAGTCGACGTCAAGCTCTGGGCAAAGGAACCAAACCTCTGGTGGGTCAAACCCCCAGCAGGGAGCTTCAGGTGGAGGATCGTCTGCATGCGCTGCCAACAAGATCGACAACGAGATTATTGACTCCTCTTTCTCAGTCTCTTTCAGCCAGCTCAACCACTTTCTCCTGTCTTGATTCTCAGCAGCCCTATCAGCTGCATGCGGCGCCAGGCTGATGGAGTTGATGCTCATTGCAGGCAATGTGGACTTGTATATCATGTCGATACACCACAAGAAATCCCTTGCTCCTTCGATTTCCCGATACAGGCCCTCCAACTCGGTCTTGTCCGGACGGAAGCAAGTTGTGTATGTATGATCCGAAGGGTGCTTCTCCCCGACCAATGGCTGCAACCTCCTCATGATGAAGGACACGCACATGAGTGAGTTTACCGCCCCGATGCATGCGTCAGACATGTCGCTGGGAGTTGATCCACAAATCATCCAGCGCAAAACGTTGTGCTGGTTGGCGCTCTCATCTCTTCTCATTGCATACGCCAGGTTCTTCATTGACGCGCGCAGCTCGTTCTGGTAGGCCAACCCGAGGTCCCAGTTCTTCTGGTAGTCGGCCCTCATGCCTCGCCCTTGTGGGTCAAACTTGGGAGTTTTGATCACGCCCAGCGTGAACACTTTCCCCCAATTTCGATCTCTGAACTTTGCAATCCTTCGATCGTGCCTCTCGAACTCTGCAGTTGTCAAAAACTCCTCCGAGTTCCTCCACCTCCTCGATGATGAGGCGCTAGTCGACTCGCCGGTAACGAACTCTTTATAGACTTCTCCAACCGGTGTGTCCTGGTGGAATGCAGCTTTGAAGGATCGTTCTTCGTTGTCCTCGGCAACGCTCGAGGCGAGATCCCAAATATCAGTGATGGATCTCAGCATGTCGGCCCCCTCGATGCAGTACTTGGTGACATTGAGCAGTTCAGGGTTCTTTGTCAGTAGCGACGCCTCACCGCAAAGCTGGTTCAGCGCTGCAACAATCTTCTTCCCCTTGCTGCAGAATTCCCTCCAACCAAGCATGCACTCCTCGGCGGAGAGGAGTCCGAAAATCTTGCTGATGAACTCCAGTGCAATTCTCATGGATTGCCCTTCTCCTTTCATCATTCCACGGCACTTGGCAGAGTAGTACGCTGAGTACGCATAGATAACGGGGACACCGATGTCCTCGATCCATTTTGGGCACGTGCCCAGGTCACTGCCCATCTCGATTCTCTTGGGGATTCTTTTGCCCTCCTCGATGGCGTTCTTCACGAGGTTCCCCAAGAATATCGCTGCTTGTCTGGACTTCCCAACAGGCACGCAGAAGAATTCATTTGTGTTGACGACGGTCGCATTTGCAGTCATCTTGATGATATTCTCCAAGACCAAGAAAACCCAAAATAGCCAGCCGTAAATCAAGCCGCAGAATGTTCCAAAGTTGTACCCAGCTTCGAATTGAGGTGCGGGACTAGCCCAGCTCCTCGACGAAACCTGAGGTTCGGGACTGTTGGCACAGTCGAAGCGGTGTGAATTTTACACGCAGCAGCCTAGTGCTTCCGCGAACTTCCTCGCGTAACGCAAGCAAGAGCGAGTTTCAATGGTGCCGGCTGAAGGCACTTTGCTCGAGCACGAAAACGCTGGAGGATCACACACACAATTAACGACGTGTACAACTGAGTTTCTTTGGTTTCCCGACCAGCACAAGGTCCATGTTCATGGTTTCCATTACACTTCTTAGACAACGAGCTACCAAGTTCAAAATTCATGAAACAACTCCCCACGGTTTCTTGATTGGCAGGGGTTTCTTCGCATACCTTTGCTTCAAGCCGTAGCGACACCCATCAAACTCATGACTAGTACCATCATGAACAACCTCATGCAGTCTCTACTCCAATAATCGCAAATTCCAGGCAACTCAAACAAAATCGCAGCACGTTTCGTCATGGCGTGCCGTTTGATTTCAACGAATCGTCCAAACAATCTCCAAATTCTTTCTGTTTGGCCTCGATTTTCTCTGCGGTGTCAATTCCGCGAGTCTTGTTGAGGCGTGCCCATGATGATCCCCCCGTGCAAGGCCCGGCGAAGAACAATCGGAAGGTTTAGTAAGCACATGTCTAGCGATTCTCCCCCCGTACTCGCTCATTAAGTCATCCACCAAAGTGATGGTCACGACCTGCGGTCCCGCGTGACGGGCAAGGGTAGTGAACCAAGTACGAGGCTCGGAACATGCCAACAACACAATGGGTCGAGACAAGTCAACGCTATACAAGGTGACGATTGTGCAAGTTCTCATACCAGGAAGCGAGACATGCAACGGAGCGCGGAGCACACCACCGTCATGATTGACCATCGCGAGCTCAATACCCGGTGCTAACTGTGGTTTGTGCTTCACCGCTATGCGATATGGGACAAAACAATGACCAGGAACAAATTGCTCATGACTGGTATGCAGACAACGCATAAGCAGCTTCAACCGGAGCAACGTTTCCGGAGCAAGGTCATTGACACATTTTAATTCAAGACGCTCGTTCGACAGTTCCTCAACGAACGCAGCCAACACGGACTGCGTGTCAACATCTCCGGACCCAACATGAATTGGTCGTGGTCGCGGAGATCGCTCCCGCGCCGGCACAGCAACCGGGACGGGATGAAACTGCCAAACTGCGCGTTCAACCCACCCATCAATCCGTGCACATTGCAACCCAGGGTCAACCCTGTCCTCAACCTTAACCCATGACCCGTTCCTCAGAAACCAAGTGGAACGAAGCCACTTGCTCCCAAACGGTGTCACAACCGCGAGCGGAGGTTTCACACGCATCAGTCTGGGCCCTTTGGCAACAACGACTGGATCATGTCCTTCATGCTCATGCAACCCTTCTTTGTGTTAAAACCCTCTAGGCCCCGTGCCGAAATTGGGAAGCTGTTCTGAGGTCCATGTTGGTGTTGCTTACCAAGTTCCATTGATCGCCATTTGGCTCAAGACACAATTGAGGTTCAAGATCTGATGTGTGACTGCATACATACGTGATCGGCATTGAGAGCGAAAACACTTTGCTTGCGCTGCATTTGTCAGGACCACTGTTGTAACTATCATTCCTTCTCCCTTACAACGTTTACACGGGTTCGGCTAAAACGGCATCGTCCGTATACACCTTTCTACGTGGTTGGTATTACAGCTTGAGGGTTCGGTGCATAGCGTCCCACGGGACGTCACCTTGCCGTCTCTTGACAGGTTATCAGCCGTAACGACAAGCTCTACACTGGACAGGGAGACAGCTGGTTTATTGCGGGTACAGGGACAATAAAGGAACGATAACCTACACAGTACAATGGCGTCTTCAGCGAGCCCAAGTACTGCAACTTTTGGGAACAGCAGCTCAGAGGGATCCAATGGATTGATGGCTCTTCCTGCGGTAATGGATATGATCGCAGATTCACAGGACGAACCTGGGAGCGGAGGTTCCGCGCTATTCAGCGACATATCCACTCCCACAAGATCATGGAAGCAGATCGATATTCGTCAGGAAACGAAGCAAAGAGAATCCCCACCGAGAAGATCATCATCTTCGCCTGCGACACCACGGACGTCGCAGAAGGGCGTGAGATCGACATCTAAGGGTGGGAGGTCAAAATCACCCACCAGCGCGGAGTTTCGCGCCGCGATCAAAGAGAAGAATAAGATGGAGGTGGAGATCGGGGAATATCAAAAGACACTTGATGAAATGTCGGCAGCAATGGCGAATCTTCATCAAGAAGATTATGGAAGCACCATCCGGATCCAAGAGCTGGAGAGGCGATGCGAGATTGCCAGCAAGCAGTCGGGGCATCTAGTGAGTCACCACCAACACCACATGGCCGAGGCATGGCGCAAGTTTGAGGAGGAAGCCCAACAGATGCGCAAGGTGGAAATGAACGCATTTCAGTACGGGGAAAAGAAAGACATGGAGTCGAATATTATAATGCAACAGATGAGACAAGCTGAAGGAACTATCATGGAGCAGAAGCGGGAAATTGCAGTGATGAGATCCTACATGGCAAGCGAGAAGTCGGCCGCGCAGGAATCAGCTATACGTGCAAATCAGATACACCGTGAAGCTTCACAGCAGATATCAGTTTATCAGCAACAAATCAGAGGTATCGAATCGTCTACATCTATCGAGATGTTCAACGAGGAAGAGATGGTCCAAAGTCTGAAATCACAGTTGGAGCACGCACTCGTCAAGCGCCCCGAGACGTACTCTATGGAGGACTCCAGGGAACAACTGATGGCGAGACTGAATGACGTTACAGTATTTGCGGAACAAAGAGAGCAGATTGCTTGCTTCGCGAGAAGGAAGAGATCGTCAAACAGTATGAATCCGACGTGTCGATGAAGGACCAGATGATTGCTGTCGAAGGTGGTCATCGTCAAGATGCGATCTTGGAGTTAGCCCAGGTCAAAGAAGCAAAACAAGAAGAACGGTGCACGATGGACGAGAAGTCGAAGGAGGCTGAGTACTGGAGAGTGACAGCTAAGGGAATGTACGATGAGTACCTCGAGGAGATGCATGAGCTTCAGAGACAACTGAAAGAAAGAGAGGCGACGCTCAAGCAAGAAGAGAGTTTTGTACGCCAACTCGATGCTGACAACGAGGAACTACGTGCACACAAGAAGCTGGAGACACAGGAAGCCTCCAGCAGCAAAGATGGACATCGTGAACGAGCAGTAGTGAAACGCGCTGAGGGAGGACCCCAAGCTAATTCAACTAGGGTAGACAAGAAGGTGGCTGGGTCAGTCCCGTCATCGTCTTCAAATCTGATCCCTAATTCGTCGCTGATGCCGGGTTCGATTCTCTTTCCGTCTTTCGGTGATCCAATGATCGATGTACACCTATCCCAGATGCAAGGGGTTGTCGGACATGTCCCACAATCCACCACTGCGACTGGTGGCGGCGATGGAGGGGGAAACAACGGTACTACGCCCCCATTGGATTACGGTGGATTCCCGCCTAATGGGAATGGGCAGGGAGCAAGTCGACGTCAGTTGAGCCTCACTGGTGGCGGGGGGGGACCTCCGGATGATCCACCTGATGATGAGGATGAGGATGACGACGACGAAGGAGATGAAGAAGACGAGGAAGAAGAAGAGGAGGAAGATGACGATCGGACACGGAGGAGACGAAGAAGATCGAGAGATGACCGAGAGATCAAGAACGATAGACCGAGGATCTCGAGGAAAGAGGCTGAGAGGGTATCCATTCCGGCTTGGCCAAAGATCCACCAACTTGATAACTGGAAGATGCAACTGCTGATGAATGTTCTGAGCGCATGTGCAGATCCAGATACCGATACATGGACGAAGTGGTTGGAACAGGCTCTTGGGTTGAACCCAGACCTGAATATGCTTAGCGATTCAGGTGGCGACAGATTTGCTACGATAGATATTAAGATGGCCATGGGCATGCAGAACATGCTAAAACAAGCACCTGACGAAGCCAAAGACGTATACCTCGATGCTACGCGGCACTCGGAACTACGACATCAACAAGGGGTGATCGTGAAGGGACGAGAGTTGGTGGCATTGGTTATGCAATCATTCAGAACATCTGATAGAACGGATCTTGTCTACCACATCGAGCACCTATTCAACCTTGACTTTCCCGAAGACAAGAACTTGGTTATGTTCAGGAACAAATGGTATGATTTGCTGCTGAAGATGAGGAGCGAGGACAGACCCAGCAAATTGGCTCTCAGAGATATACTTTACAGGAAAATCAAGGGGAGCAAGAAGATGGAATTCGGCCTCAATGCCTACCATAGACTACCGGACAAGCATCCTCAGAAGACGTATGAATTCTTATTGGCGTTGATCGACTATCAGATCAAGGCAGATCGGGAAGACCTGATGCTCGACATGAAGGAGAAATCGGTCAAGTCGATGATGAAGTCAGGCGGGAAGGATGCGGCTCCAGCAACTGGCAAACAGGAGAACCAGGGTGGCAAGGGCAGAAAGGGGAAACCCGGCGGACCTGATGCTGCTCCTGTACTCCCAAAAGCCAAGGCAAAGGGCCACGCTGGCAAGAACGGCAAGTCCGACGGTGCCAGCGACAGAGGCAAGAGTCCGGGCGGAGGCAAAGATAACCCCTGCTGGTATCACTTCAAATCGGCGAAGGGATGCGTGAAAGGGAATGAGTGCACATTTTCCCACAGCAAGAAGACGGAACATAAGCTGGAGAACATGCCCAAGGGGAAAGGAAAGGGTAAGTCCAAATCCAGATCATCGTCACCAAAGAGGGATGATGGAGCATGCTTCGCGTTTCAGAAAGGGAAGTGCGACAGGGGGAGCGCTTGCAAGTATAGGCACGAGCTCATCAAGAACAATTCAGCTCCAGCAACGTCAAGCGACAAGGCGCAAGCCAAGTCGAAGGCTGCCGCCAAGGCCGCAGCGCCAGCTATTGCAAGGAGGGCCATCGCGATGCCTGCGATAGTCCTGAAGCAATCGGCTCCTGCGGGAAAGGTAAGCTTCAAGAAGGACGTTGATCAAGTCGAACCGGATGAAGCCGAGACTGTCTACCATGAGCATGATGACGACGCGATGAGCGAATCATCGAGATGGTCTGGTGAGTCCGAGATCCCCGAGAAAATGGTATGGTTCAAGGAAGTGCTCGACGTCGACGAGAATGGGGAGATCACCTACCTCGAAGACGAGAGAAGGCAATGGGAACGAAAAGGGGAATGGTACGGTTATGAGGACAATGAGAATGAGCCTTATCAGTACGTGTACGTCGACGAGAAGAAGTTCAAAAGCTGTGATCATCGTGAATTGTCAGCCTATCAAGTCCAACGATCATTGATACGTGCGAAGATACTGAGAGAAGTAGTGGATGATGTATATAAGAAGCACTACTTCCCGGTGACCAAGGAGAGCAGCATAATGTTCGAGTATGATCGGAACAAGGACGAGATCAAGGAATCGGCTGTCGACTGGAAGAAGCAGCATGGTATGCCGAAGAACGTTTTCGCCATGTCAACGTGCATCAGCAACGGGTGAAATGGTTGATGGACACCGGATGTGGTCATGATCTCATCGGACGAGCCAAGGCGAAGAGCCTGGGTGTCGACATCGTGAAAGATGACGACGAGATCGTGTTCCAGACCGCGAATGGTTCCACTTCCACATCCGATGTGGCCAAGATAGTCGTGGACGAACTGGACGAGACTGTCGAGCCACACGTGTTGGATGAGACACCCACGGTATTGTCAGTAGGGAGGAGATGCATGAAGATGGGTTATGCATTTCACTGGATGCCTGGTAAACTACCTTTCATGGTTACACCAAAGCAGGGATTCGTGCACTTGCAGGTCAAGGACGACATCCCATACCTCGTGAGTGATGGTAAGCTTCGGAGTAACAGGCATCGCCCTACGATAGACGACCTCAAGGAGCACTTTTCGGAAGTATTGGCGATGGTAACGAACGACGAGGCAGATCAGGGAGGTGACGATGAAAACGACGTCACACCCGCCGCTGTCGGTGAGTCCGCAGAGGCCGAGGGCGAACACCACGACGGGGCATTCGACTTCGGGCCACCCGGAGGAGCCGGTCCGGTACGTCCGCCTCCCGTAGCTGAGGAAGTACCTGTAGATGTTGGGTCAGTCCCACATCGACATGGTGATGCCGAAGCTCACGAAGAAGAGGTTGATGAAGATGATCCAGATGCCGGAATCGAAGTTGATGTGTACGAAGGATCATCAATAAAGAGGAAAGTGGGAGTCCTCAAGAAGGACGCCAACTCCATCGCTCATTTGCTCACACACAGATACCGAAATCCTTTCTGCGAATCATGCGTCAAGGCAAAGATGAGACACTTCAGATCGCGAACGGGAGCCTTCAAGAGGGAAGTGAAGACGTTCGGAGACCTGGTGACGTTCGACTTCGTGACGGCGTCAGGAGATCATGAAGTGGAAGGCAGGTATGCGCTCATCATCCGGGACATATATACCGGAATTATCATGGCTTATCCAACCGCGAGAAGAGACACTGACTCCGTCGTCAGGGCCATCAAGCACTTCTGCGGGAGGAGGAAAATCAAGCAGGTATATTCGGATGATGGCCCGGAACTGATCAATGCGTGCGTGGAGCTGAAGCTGAACCACGATCGCTGCCTGGACGACCGCAGAATAATTCCCTTGCTGAAAGGACAAATCAATTCATCATTGACCAGACTTCGGCTTGTCTTGTACATGCCGGTCTACCCACGTGTTACTGGGTGCAGGCCATCACCACTCTGTGCCATCTCATGAACATCGAAGAGGTGAACGGATCGAGTGCATGGATGAGGCTGCATGGCGAGGAGTTCAAGGGCGAGAAGATACCTTTTGGTGCGCTAGTGGACTTCAAGCCGAGCGAAGCACGAGGGGGAAAGAGGGAGAAGTTCGAGCCGAGAGGGGAAACTGGTATATTTGCTGGATATGTGTTGAGCACCGGTATGCATTGGGCAAACAAGTATCGTGCTTGGGCACTTACTGCATTTGCGGGTGCAGAGCTGAACATCAAGAAGGCAAAGGTTCCACCTCGGTTGAGAATGCCACATCAGACGGAGAGGATGATCCTGAAATCTCCTCTGACATTCCCAATACAACAGAAGTACAAGGTTGCCAACGAGACTTTGGAAGGGATAGAAATGTCTGTCGATGCAATCGGTCTGGATGCGCGTGACCGCCTGATCGAAGATGAGGACTACGAGCCTGAATTGCTGCAGAGTGACGAGAAGCGACTGCTTGACGATGAGGTCGATCAGATCGCTGGTCTACTGCTTGACGATGGCCCGGAGGTACTTGCCGGAGGTCGGGGGGATCATGCAGGAGAGGAAGATGCTAGACCGAGCTCATCAAAAGGTAAAGGAGATGGACATGCCAAGGGCGATGAAAAGGTTGCGAAATCCGACCTTCCACACGTGTCAGTTGGACTACCTGGGGATGGCATCACGTACGTCAACGATGATGGCAAGGAGGTTAAGATCGACAAGGCCGGAAGACCGTATCCTGTCGGGAAGGACGGATTCAGGCTAATGAAGACATCGAGACCTCCAGAGTTCACTCCTGAAGAATGGAAGATGATGAGTAAATACTACACCAAGGAAGAGAAGGCCGAGGTGAAGGGCGGTGGCAAAAGAAAGAAGAAGATCCCAAGAGTAAAGAGTCTGAGATTTCCGCGCCGGCAGAGGCACGGACATTACAGATGCCCGGTGGTAAGAGAATTCGAGCGATGCTTCGGAACCGCTGGGGTGGAGTAGAATGGCAGTACAATTGGGGATTGCGGAAGAACATATCAAAGATCAAGAACCCAATGGATGGGAAGCACTTGGCTGAGCTTGAATGGGTCAGGATTGTTGTTAATCCTGTCGACGGGGTGGTTGTTCTCATGGATTCCAAACAGTCCCAAGACGTCATGAGACGAAACGTTCAGCTTGAGAAAGAATTTGAGTGTCTGGTGGTAATTTATGCCTGGAAGTTCAAGTCTGAGGAGCGATCAAAGTCGACTCCAAACTGGACGAAGGCGGTTGCATCAGTCATGGAGAGTCATAAAGACGAAGCTGGAACGGCATCGGGGACGGATCCATCGGTCGACGAATCGACGGATCTTACCTGGTATGAATGGGAGGAGTCTGCTGAGATAGTTTCTGGAAAAGTGCCACTCGCAATGCCTGCGATAGGCGAAGACGGTGAAGCCAAGAAGTACCCATCGATGCCGTGCGTGACTTCTGAGCGAATACAGCACAGAGAGAAAGCTGTGAAAGTTGTACGATTCTTCGACGCTTTAGTATCCAGGCCGGTAGGCCGGAAAGAGATGTTGACCAACCCTGATGCATTGGCATCGATGAAGAAAGAATGGTCGGGATTAATCGACCAGGGCGTCTTCGATCTTGGCGCGGTGCGTGAATATGACGCTGTAGCCAAGGAGGCGAAAGCGAAAGGGGAAGAGATACACATGGCTCGCGCACATGGCATTTGCGTTGAAAAGCACTCACAGTTGCCTGTTGGTGATCCTAAGAGGAAGTTCAAGGGTAGAGGCGTGTTGCTGGGGAACCAAGTGAAGAACCAAAGCTTTGAGGCTGCGATGTTTCAAGATTTGGGGAACTCTCCTGCTTCATTTGAAGCCTCGCGTTGGGCGGATTTTCTGGGTTGTCATGATGGCTGGGATGAGCAGATGGCCGACGCCGTTCAGGCGTACATACAGGCCACCTTGAGAGGCACGCCGTGTTGGATTGAATTGCCACCGGAGGCTGTGCCAAGTGAATGCAAATGGGATAAGTACAGAAGACCAGTCGTCCCGTTGAGGAAGGCGCTGTACGGACACCCAGATGCGGGAACATTTTGGGAGCAGCACTGCGATGAGTCGGTGCGTGCCGTTGGTTTGAGCCCATCGGCGAAGAATGGCCTTCAGTGTACATTCATGAAAAGCTCCAGCTTGTTCTGGTTGTGTATGTCGACGACTTCAAAATGGCAGGGCCGCAGAAGAACCTTGCCCAAGGATGGAGCATGTTGCGTACACGTTTGAAGATTGAGCCCGAGACTGGACTTGACATGTACCTTGGTTGCAATCAAAGCAAGGGAAACGTCACTCTCGGGAACGGACACCGAGTAACAACGGTGACCTATGACATGGAACAGTTCCTACGTTCCTGTGTCGACCGCTATCTTGAAGTGGCGGGCGACGTGAAGTTGAATAAGGTTGTCACTCCTGAGTTGCATGAGGAAACAAAGAATCACGTCTCGCGGAAGCCTGCCAGAGAGGGGCCGTCAGTCGTGTGCAATTGGTGTAACAATCTTGTGCCCACCGACGGTTCTGCCACAGTGCCGGACCAACGGGGAGGGACTCCTGAGTTGGCCATGAAGGAGCCCGTGCGTGGACACCTTGCTCCGCATGCCGCTAGCGTACTGATGAAGTTGCTGTACGGTGCGCGGATTGCTCGCTTCGATTTGTTGCGGCAAGTGAATCGCCTAGCACGGAACGTGCATAGGTGGACTGACTCCGATGATCGGGGTTTGCATCACTTGATGTGCTATGTGCATCATACCAAACATTGGCGCATGGTCGGTTGGGTTGGAGACCCTATGGACGATGTGCACTTGGCCTTGTATGCGGACGCTGACTTTGCGGGATGCATTGACTCGCTGCGTTCCACCTCCGGTGGACACTTGAATATACAAGGGCCTAATACCCGGTTTCCGTTGTCTGGCAGCTCCAAAAGACAGGGTTGTGTGAGTCATTCCACTCCCGAGGCCGAAATAGTTGCGGCCGATGTTGCCATGAGATCGATGGGTATGCCTGCTCTAAAGTTGTTAGAGCGGATTCTCAAGAAGTCACCGAACTTTGTGTTCTATGACGATAACAAGGCTATGATCGGTGTCGTGCGATCGGGGAGAAACCCCACGATGCGCCACCTTGAGAGAAGCCATGGTGTTAGCATTTCGTGGATGCATGAGATGTTCACACGTGATTACATGTACTTGGCGTATGAAGTCACCGACAGGATGGCGGCTGACATTTACACCAAGGCGTTCAATGATGGGCGCAAATGGAAACATGCATGTTTGCAGATTGGTCTACTTGACCCGAGCTTGCTGTCTGACCCGGATACCCTCAAGGCGCTCACACCTACGTGTGATCCCATAAAAGGGACCATGCAGACTGCTTCGGGAACAGTTGACGGAGTTCCAACATTTCCGTACACACACATTCCGATCATGCCCCCAGACCTGTGGTGGTCTGGATTGACATCCAAAGAGGGATTGCATGAGCATGAAGGACATGATCCGGTTGTTGTTGCCAAGGGGCCCAGATTGATGCGTGTGAAACCTCCACTCGCGGTTATGACACCGTTCGGGAGCAAGTGGCTTCGTTCCACTTGGTTTCTGAAGAACGGGTCATGGCTCAAGGTTGAGGATAGAGTTGACCCGGGGCTGCAATGTGTGCGGATTGATGGATGGGTTGAACGCGCAGTTTGGCAGTTTCATCCCGTACCGGTTGCTGTACCGGCGCGGGAACGGTCTCCACGACCACGACCAATTCACGTCGGGTCCGGGGATGTTGACATGCAGTCCGTGCTGGCCGCATTCGTTGAAGAACTGTCGAACGAGCGCATAGAATTAAAATGTGTCAACGACCTTGCTTTGGAAACTTTGCTCCGATTGAAGTTGCTTATGCGTTGTCTGCATATCAATCACGAGCAGCTTGTCCCTGGTCGTTGTTTTGTTCCGTATCGCATTGCGGTGAAGCACAAACCACAGTTAGCGCCGGGTATTGAACTCGCGATGGTTAAACATGACGGTGGTGTGCTTCGCGCTCCTGTGCATGTCTCGCTTCCTGGTATGAGAACTCGCACAGTCGTCACTCTTTACAGTGTTGACTTGGCTCGGCCCATTGTGCTGATGGCATGTTCCGAACCGCGTAACTGGTTCACTGCCCTTGCCCGCCATAACGGGCCGCAGGTCGTCACCATAACTCTGGTTGATGACTTACTGAGCGAGTGCGGGGGGAGAATCGCCAGACATGTGCTTACCAAACCTTCCGATTTGTTGTTCTTCGCCGGGCCTTGCACGGGGGGATCATCATGGGCACGCCTCAACAAGACTCGCGGAATTGACACCGCAGAGAAAATCGAGGCCAAACAAAGAGAATTTTGGAGATTGTTTGAACGGTTCGTTGAAATCAAACGGCATGCCATGACAAAACGAGCTGCGATTTTGTTTGAGTTGCCTGGAAGTTGCGATTATTGGAAAGACGAGAGACTGCATGAGGTTGTTCATGATGGGACCAGTCACGAGTTTGATGGGTGTCGCTATGGCTTGAAACAAAGATATGCAAAGAAACCCATGCCAATCAAGAAACCATGGAGAGTTGTCTCATGGAACTTTGACCTTGGTGGCTCGTTGTCTAAGAAATGCAATGGAAACCATGAGCATGGACCTTGTGCCGGTCGTGAAACCAAAGAAACCCAGTTGTACACGTCGATAATTGTGGGTGTGATCCTTCGCCGTTTTCGTGCTCGAGCGAAGTGCCTCAAGCCGGCACCATTGAAACTCGCTCTTGCTTGCATTACGCGAGGGAGATCGCGGAAGCACCAAGCTACTGCGAGTGGAATCTGCACCACCCCGACTGCACAACCGAGGTGCTGGGTCAGTCCCGAACCTCTGGTGCATACGGGGAGCTGGGTCAGTCCCGAACCCCAAGCTTCAAGGAGGAGTTGGACCAGTTCATCACCTCAATCCGAAACTGGGCTCGTATTGGGACAATTCCGTGGCTTCATTTACAGCTGCTTATTTTGGGTTTTCCTGGTTCTGGAGAATATCATCAAGATGACTGCCAATACGACTGTTGTCAATACGAATGAGTTCTTCTGCGTGCCCGTCGGGAAATCTAGGCAAGCGGCAATCTTCTTGGGGAATTTGATGAAGAACGCCATCGAGGAAGGCAAGAGGATACCCAAGAGGATTGAGATGAGCAGCGACCTGGGTATGTGCGTGAAGTGGATTGAGGACATTGGCGCCCCTGCTATTTATGCCTACTCAGCCTATTATTCTGCCAAAGGCCGCGGGATGATGAAAGGTGAAGGGCAATCCGAGTTCATCAGCAAAGTTTTCGGACAGCTTTCTGCCGACGAATGCATGCTTGGATGGAGGGAATTCTGCAGCAAGGGAAAGAAGATTGTGGCGGCGCTGAACCAACTTTGCGGTGAAGCATCGCTGCTAGCGAAGAACCCCGAGTTGCTCAACGTGACCAAGTACTGCATAGAGGGGGCGGACATGTTGAGATCAATTACGAACATCTGGGATCTCGCATTAGGCGTGGCCGAGGACAACGAAGAACGGTCGTTCAAAGCTGCATTCCACCAGGACACCCCGGTTGGGGAGGTATACAAAGAGTTCATCAGTGACGAGTCAACCAGGGCATCGTCATCGAGAAGGTGGAGGAGCTCCGAGGAGTTCCAGACGACTGCAGAGTTTGAGAGGCACGATCGGAGAATAGCGAAGTATAGAGATCGAAACTGGGGGAAAGTATTCACGTTGAGCGTGATCAAGGCCCCCAAGATCGACTTCCACGGTCGTGGTGCCAAGGACGACTACCAGAAGAATTGGGACCTTGGGTTGGTCTACCAGAATGAGCTGCACGCATCGATGAAGAACCTCGCGTATGCGCTGAGGAGGGATGAAAATGCCAGCCAGCACAATCTCTTGCGCTGGATGATCTGTGGGTCAACCCCCAGTGACATCTCTGACGCGTGCATCGGGGCGATCAATTCGCTCATGTGCGTTTCCTTCATCATGAGGAGGTTGCAGCCATTGCTCGGTGAAAAGAACGCCAAAGATCAGTCGTATACAGCTTATTTCCGTCCAGACAAGAGGGAGCTGAACGAACTCTACCGGGAGATCGAGATCGTCAGGGACTTCCTGTGGTGCATCGACATGATCTACGAGTCAAAGCTGCCTGCGATGAACATCAACTCCATCAGTTTGGCACCGCACGCGGCTGACAGGGCCGCTGAGAACCAAGATCGGCGCAAGTGGGTAAGCTGGTTGAAGGAGATCGAAAAGAAAGCCGAGAAGGACGTCATGATCGAATTCTTCCAGAATAAATACTGCACGATGCACGAAGTCGAGAGGGAACTGGAGAAGTACCCCGAGGATTTCGTGGTTGGGGAAGAGCCGACATGGTGGGTGATGGGCTCATCGAAGACGGAGCCGCCGCGGAAGACGGAGCGACAGCAGAAGTCGGCATCAAGCTCCGGGCAAAGGAGCCAAACCGCTGGTGGGTCAGTCCCCCAGCATGGAGCTCCAAGTGGGGGGTCGCAAGCTAGCGACGCTGTCAAGATCGACAACGAGATCATCAACTCCATTTTCCGCATGAACTCCGGTGGTGATGACGACAGATGGGTAATCATCAACCCAACTGCTGGACATGATACCTACACTTCATTTGAAGGGGGTATTACTTTGAGCGGCGCGACTGTCAATGTGAAGTTCAACATAGACAACAATACAGGGTACCCAATCATACAAACTGTATTTGGGCCGTGTCTTGCAGAAGGCAAGAACGCAACATATTGGGAGTGTATGCTGAGATGCCTGACCTCTTCGCTATTGCACTTCGAGGAGAAGACCAGCGCGGAGAAGATCATTCTTTCCTATGTTGGGAAGGGAAATGCGGCATGGCTACAGCTGTATGCTTTCTTGTGTGCCCAAACAGGATGCTTGATTACTGGACGCCTTCCGGGCGCCAAAGCCATCAACGCGTTGATTCAGGCGGAGAAGAACCCGGACAACGCACCTGGACAGTTGAACCGGATTATCAATAGGCAGAAGAGGAGCCCCATTGGCGAGGCGACGATTCGCGATATGATGATCCACAAGAAGAGCTTCTTGGTCCTGGATTGGCCCCTGAGGGCCGTCAACTCGAAAGGGAGCACGAAGACCTTCCAGATGATGGTCAACGAACAGGGGTGGACAAATATCGAGGAGAGATCATACTATGGGTCGAGTGAGCAAGTCTCCTCGCCCAATGACACGTTGATATCATCTCCCGATTGCAGAAGCTGGATAAGCTCATCACCGAACGACGGAGGCGAGACATGGATGACTCACCTGTGTCGGTGCACATTTGGATGTCGCTATATGATTGGGTGTGCATGAGAGGATGTGGGTGGCAGGTGACCGCCAATCCCATCATCGACTCCCTGCAAAAGGCGATATCTGACCTCGTCAACACATGCAAGGGCCTGGTCGTGGTGTGCGTGAATCGCGATGTTGCTTTCCATGGAGGAAGAGGGGACTTGGGGACGATCGCCAACAAGGTTAGCGAGATCTGCAAGGCGGCAGGCGCGCTGGTGACCGAGAACGATCGCCTGTGGCGCGTGGTCCATGCGCTCACAGGAAAGAACTACAAGATCCCTGGGAGCTCGAACCTGCAACATTTCCTCCTGAAGCGACTGCTGGTGGAGAAATCCATCGATGCGGTCGCACCAAGCAACGCGTTTGTGCGTGAGCTGGAGGAGACGTGCATAAACGAGCCCGACCTTCGATTCAACATCCCGAAGAACATGGAGGAATCGAAGGTGAAGTTTGAGTACAAGCCGACCTTCACTGCACAATCAAAGAGAAAACAAGAACAGCAAGATGAAGGACACGGCGAACAAGATGCGTTTGGGAAAGCCGATGTCGGTGATCCACGTCTTCGATGGTATTCGGTCACGGAGCTCAGCAAGTTTATCTGCGAACTTTGCGCTAGAGAGATGCAGATGAGCAAGTCGAAGGTGCTCGGACCAAACTCGAAGTTCAATCCCACTTCTTGCGTGAACTGTTGCGCGAACTGGAATGCGGACACGAACGGTATTGCGAGGTCTATCGAGGGGAAGAAAATGTACACGCGCCTCTTCGCGGAATGCGTGGTAGCATCCCTGACCTTCAAAACCTCATGGTGGACGTCAACAACATCCAGGCCATGATCACGATTATACGGGAGCTCGCGTATTCTAAACTGAAGAAGGAGCTTTCCCACGTGGGATTCGTGAGCATGACAGTGGATCAAGCAGCACAGTTCTACAACAACGGTCACGGGAAGCAATTGTGCGCATCCCGGGATGTGATCATGTGCAAGAATTCCGAAGGGGTCGAGGAGAGAATGTCCATCTTCATGATAGACAAGGATCTTGGCAACGTGGCCTATTCGTCCTGGATCAAGAGCGTGCTCGATCAGGGAACGATGTATGAACTCCTGGGACAAACTTCAAACGAGGAATCCTTGCAAGACGTCGTCGAGATGGTATTGGGGTTCTTTGAGGTGATGTCGTACTTCCAGCACGAACTGCCGCTGTGGAAGGATGCATGGAAGATCAAGAGGGAGTTCGAGCAGTCAATAGTACGACACCTCGCCGGGAACGTGACCCACACGACGGGCCAGAACCGAAAGCGGAACAGACCTTCCGCACAGCTCGGCGTGCCCACGAAAGAGGTGCTTGACATCATGAACAAGGTCAAGCCCAGGCATCCGCGCTCCCTGGTAACCGAGCCTTCTGCCCAAGGGTCCAAGAGAAAGGCGACGGAGGGCGAAGATGACGGTCTTGGTCAAGCACCAGACCCGAGCCGAAGCTCTCAGCCCAACGCTGAGAAGGAAGAAAAGAAGCAGCGAGTGATCGACGGGCGGAGAGCGGCACTAGGATTCCTGGAGTCAATGGAGAAGTGCATGGGAGAAATGGGAATCTGCATGAAGTGCGCGAACCTGGCCCACGACGGCGACTGCAAGGACATTGAGGAGGCTGCTGGAAATGAGAAGGCGATGAAGGTGCTCCGTGAGCTACTCAGCAGTGATCCCGTTTCATCTGATGAAGATATGGGGGATACGGAGGAGCCGTCCTCATCAACGTCCAAGGAAAGAAAGAGAGGAGGGCAAGCAGGGAAAGAAACAATCGAGATGTATAGCTATACCATCAACTTGGTGGAGATGGCTGACACGGCTGAGGGAGGAGAGCTACAATGCGGTGGCGTGGACCTCACCTACAACCCGTGCGGGGACAACAGGACATTCAAGAAGACGCTTGAGATGGGATGTGATACCATCCCGTGCTACATCCCGAAGTATGGCGACGTGAGTGATGTGCACTTGCCATGGGCGTATGCGTCCATCGTTGACCCCAGATACTTTCCCAAAGGTGCCATCCTTGAGCAGGTGGACGTGATGCAGCTTGGCAAGAGTGTCAATTTCTGCGTTGCTCCTTTTGACGGTGCTCCACTATGCAGGATTGGCGATGATCGCTCGGTATTTGCTACGAAAGACCAAGCAAACCAGCTATCTCACGACCTATGCAGAGTCCTTCGACACAAGATCGGCAGCTGCCGAGGAAGTGCTTTCAGGTGCGACGAAGGTGGATGGGTCGACATTGATGCAGTCATTGACGACCGGAACAACGACATATTCCCACCATACACCTCGAGAGCGAAACGATACATGGGCATCATGGAGGTGATCAAGTGGCAGGAATCTGGAAGCAAGAAATCGAGATTCCAGGTCCTGGCAGCAAGGTTTCCAAGCATCATGAACCCGAACGACACCAGGGCGGCCAGGGAGGAAATGACCAAAGCTGGCATGGATCGGGACGACATCGACAGGATGTTCAACAGATGCGATGGATGGTACAGACCTTGGTGCATCCGAGTCACAACTGGTCACAGTGATTTTGGATTCATGAGCTCATCCGCACTGGCAAATAGGTATTCCGCAAGGATGGGTGATTCTCTCGGAGGAGCATTCCATGTGACGTATGTGGAAAATCTGCCAAGCATCGTACGCTGTGGGTTAGTCCCCGGCGGAATCGATGGCGGTAACAGGCTAGCACTGCACTTCGGAGCGTTCGCTCCATGGGATGAGATGAACGTGGCAACGAAGGTGACGCTGCGGAACGTAAGGAAGGGGGATCCGATTGCGATCATCTACATTCCCAGTGCAACCCTCGCGCGGTATGGAGCTGGAGTCGCGGCAAATGGGACATTCATGGTCTTTGACGTGATCCCGTTCTATGAGGTCAAGTCCATTTGGATTGGCAAGAGCAACGGAGGGAAACGCCTGGAGTACGTTGACATCAAGAGGGCGTACTCGAAGTGTGTGGAGAACGAGATCTGCCCTGGCTTCGTCAACTCATCCCAAGAGTCGGCTGCGATGTTCCTCCAGAACGTCACAAAGATCAGCGAGAGGATGCCGGAGACCGAGACAGGTGCCGATAATCTGCACTACATCATAGACATGGTTGATCGTGCCTGCGAACTCTATCGAAACAACGAGATGGAGGAGTTCAATGCGCAGGTCAACGAGGTCAGGGACGAAATCAGCAAAGTCGTCATCCTGAATGATGAGACATGGGAAGGACTGAGGTGCCGGATATGACCGCGATCCCCACCTGCTTCTGCTTATGCCTGGAGTGCGAGGCGCAACTGATCTCCACCGGGAGGTACTACATCCACATCAACTCCGATGACGAGGAGGACAACCAAAACCCCAACGTCTCGGGAGATGCCAGGCGTGCACAGGAAGAAGCCAACCACGATGCGGCGGCACAGGAGGATGAAGACGAAGCGGAGGAAGTTCCGGGAGAAGATGACGACATGGACACGCAGGGATTTACATCCGGCTATGCGTCAGAAGAGGAGGACAGCGGTTGGCATTATCGCGACACTGATCTGGCGTCACGGGATATTATAAGTTCCCAGCGGATGGCGATCTGCCTTGATGAGCCGCGTGAGGCTCAGTACATGGCAGGATTTATCGCACTCCAGATGTCCAAGATGTGGGGGATGTTTGAAGGTGGTGAGGAGAGAACGATGAATGCCGGACTCGAAGGGAGGCCGGGCTGCCCTTATCACAATGACTTCAAGAGGTACCCCAACATCACCGAGCACGATCAGGAAGGTATACTTTTGCCATCAACAATAACGAAGATTTCTCAATCGGAGAATGTTCGGACAAGAGCCTTCCGATCGGTTGAGGAGCGTGACGAATATATTCGTATGATGGTGTGCAAATGCGAGGGACTATACACATTCTACAAGCTGTGGATTGCAGCGAGAATCCTCGATGTCACCAAGGAAGAAATGAAGCTCCTGGTCAAGGACCGAGTGCACCCGGTGGGTGATATTATTTTCAGATGTTTTGCACTAGCTTTCAACTGTAAGTATATATCATTCGTGAGGGATGGCCTGAACCTTGGCAAACATGGTTACACGGTCAACGTGAGCGCCATCATCTCGGCCGTCGACCCGAACAAATGCGACACACCCCTGCTGGATTGGTGCCTTCGGAAAGGGCACTGGTTGCCAGAGGACTACAACAAGAAGTGTGTCCGGGCACGAGAAGCCCAGAAGAACTTGGACGAGGAGTTCCGTCGACGCACTCACAGGCTGTCCATTGGGGACAGGTATGCGTCGTGAAGATGTTGATTGCGGCACGATGTGGGTTAGTCCCCATCCGTTGTTTGCGTCTCATCGACACTATTGCGATGGAACGACTTTATGTCATGATATGAATTCATGTGTCCAAGATGACTGGATGTGTACATGGTTACATATTCCGATGACTATGACGTTCTGGATATTCATGGATGGAACTATTACCTTGTGGATGATATCCTTTTCATTATTTATGCATTGTCCATGGTATCTGGAATGGCTATGATTTGCATTGATTACTCACCGATATTTCTTTGCCGGAGCTATGAGATTGATCACGAGCAGGCGCCTCTGATGGACTTTTGTGGCCAACCCATTTCATGGATGACAGCTGCGCGATGCGCAAATGCGGCAGCTGGATTGTTCACTGGTGGTCAAATGACGTGACAATAGTGTATTGTATACACCTGCATATGGGAGTGCGCTTCGATTGGTGGATGAATGTTTCACTTTTCATACAATCGAACCCGGCATGTTTCACAACGAATGAACGGTGTAGCGATAGCAAGTAAAAGAATGCACGACACGATTTCGTAGCTGAAGCCGTGGCCAGTGGAACGTTTTGTGGTGTTTGGACCGCATGATGAACAATGCGACCCAAATGGGGGATGTTAAAACCCTCTAGGCCCCGTGCCGAAATTGGGTAGCTGTTCTGAGGTCCATGTTGGTGTTGCTTACCAAGTTCCATTGATCGCCATTTGGCTCAAGACACAATTGAGGTTCAAGATCTGATGTGTAGCTGCATTCATACGTGATCGGCATTGAGAGCGGAAAACACTTCGCTTGCGCTGCATTTGTCAGGACCACTGTTGTAACTATCATTCCTTCTCCCTTACAACGTTTACACGGGTTCGGCTATAACGGCATCGTCCGTATACACCTTTCTACGTGGTTGGTATTACAGCTGGAGGGTTCGGCGCATAGCGTCCCACGGGACGTCACCTTGCCGTCTCTTGACACTTTGGGTGTCAGTCCGGACCACCACAGGTCCGGGGGCATGATCGGAATGTGTGTGTACGGAAATGTGGGTACTCCGTCAACTGTTCCCGAAAGCAGTCTGCATGGTCCCTTTTATGGGATCACACGTGGGTGTGAGCGCCTTGAGGGTATCCGGGTCAGACAGCAAACTCGGGTCGAGCAGACCAATCTGCAAACATGCATGTTTCCACTTGCGTCCATCATTGAGCGCCTTGGTATAGATGTCAGCCGCCATTCTGTCGGTGACTTCATACGCCAAGGACATGTAATCACGTGTGAACATCTCATGCATCCACGAAATGCAAACACCATGGCTTCTCTCAAGGTGAGGGTTTCTCCCCGACCGCACGACACCGATCATACTTGTTATCGTCATAGAACACGGAGTTCGGTGACTTCTTCAGAATCCGCTGCAACAACTTAAGAGCAGGCATACCCATAGCTCTCATGGCAACATCGGCCGCAACAATTTCGGCCTCAGGAGTTGAGTGACTCACACAACCCTGTCGTTTTGAGCTGCCAGACAACGGAAATCGCGTGTTGGGTCCTTGTATATTCAAGTGCCCACCAGAGGTGGAACGCAATGATTCAACACATCCTGCAAAATCAGCGTCAGCATGCAAGGCCAGGTGCACATCGTTCATGGGGTCTCCGACCCAACCGACCATGCGCCAGTGTTTCGTATGATGCACATAACACATCAAATGGCGCAAACCCCGATCATCGGAGTCAGTCCACCTGTGCACGTTTCGTGCCAGGCGATTCACTTGCCGCAACAAATCGAAGCGGGCAATCCGCGCACCGTACAGCAACTTCATTAGTACGCTAGCGGCATGCGGAGCAAGGTGTCCACGCACGGGAGTACTCCTTCGTGGCCAACTCAGGAGTCCCTCCCCGCTGGTCCGGCACTGTGGCAGAACCGTCGGTGGGCACAAGATTGTTCCACCAATTGCACACGACTGACGGTCCCTCTTTTGCAGGCTTCCGTGAGACGTGATTCTTTGTTTCTTCATGCAACTCAGGTGTGACGACCTTATTCAACTTTACGTCGCCCGCCACCTCAAGATAGCGGTCGACACAGGAACGTAGGAACTGTTCCATGTCATAGGTCACCATTGTGACGCGGTGTCCATTCCCGAGTGTGACGTTTCCCTTACTCTGATTACAACCAAGGTACATGTCAAGTCCAGTCTCGGGTTCAATCTTCAAACGTGTACGCAACATGCTCCATCCCTGGGCAAAGTTCTTCTGTGGCCCTGCCATTTTGAAGTCATCAACATACACAACCAGAACAAGTTGGAGCTTTTCATGAATGTACACTGACGGCCATTCCTCACCGATGGGTTCAAAGCCAACGGCGCGCACTGATTCATCACAGTGCTGCTCCCAAAATGTTCCCGCATCAGGATGTCCATACAGTGCCTTCCTCAGTGGAACAACTGGCCTCCTGTACTTACCCCAATTACATTCACTCGGCACAGCCTCAGGTGGCAATTCTATCCAACATGGCGTCAGTGTGGCCTGAATATACGCTTGCACAGCGTCGGCCATCTGCACATCCCAACCATCATGACAACCCAAGAAGTCCGCCCAGCGCGAGGCCTCAAACGAAGCAGGAGAGTTCCCCAGGTCTTGAAACATCGCAGCTTCAAAGCTTTGATTCTTCACTTGGTTCCCCAGCAACACGCCTCTACATTTGAACTTTCTCTTGGGATCGCCAACAGGCAACTGTGAGTGCTTTTCAACGCAAATGCCATGTGCGCGAGCCATATGTATCTCTTCCCCTTTCGCTTTTGCCTCCTTGACCACAGCGTCATATTCACGCACTGCACCAAGGTCGAAGACGCCCTGGTCGATTAATCCCGACCATTCTTTCTTCATGGACGCCAGGGCATCAGGGTTGGTCAACATCTCTTTTCGGCCAACCGGCCTGGCCACCAATGCATCGAAGAATCGAACAACTTTCGCGGCTTTCTCTCTGTGCTGTATTAGCTCAGAGGTCACGCACGGCATCGATGGGTACTTCTTAGCTTCGCCATCTTCTCCTATTGCGGGCAACGCGAGCGGTACTTTTCCTGAGACTACCTCAGCAGACTCCTCCCATTCGTACGAGGTAAAATCTGTCTGCGTGTCATCCGCAGGATCCGTACCCGATATCAGTTCAGCTTCGTCTCTCTGACGCTCAATGACTGACGCAACCGCCTTCGTCCAATTTGGAGTCAACTTCGATCGCTCCTCAGATTTGAACTTCCAGGCATATATGACGACCAGACACACAAATTCTTTCTCAAGCTGAACATTCCGTCTCACGACGTCTTGGGATTGCTTGGAATCCATGAGAACAACCACTCCGTCAACAGGACTTACAACTATCCTGACCCAATCAAGCTCAGCCAATTGTTTCCCATCCTGTGGGTTCTTGATCTTTGACACGTTCTTCCGCAATCCCCAATTGTACTGCCATTCAACTCCACCCCAGCGGTTTCGAAGCATTGCTCGAATTCTCTTACCACCGGGCATCTGCAATTTCTGCGTCTCAGCTGGCGCAGAAGTCTCAGATTCTTTACTCTTGGGTCCGTCTTTCTTCTTCTTGCCACCACCCTTCACCTCGGCTTTCTCATCCTCGGTGTAGTATTTCCTCATCATTGCCCATTCATCAGGAGTGTATTCTGGAGGTCTCGTTGTCTTCATCAGCCTGAAGCCGTCCTTCCCAACGGGATACGGTCTTCCCGCCTTGTCGATCTTAACCTCCCTGCCATCATCGTTGATGTACGTTATGCCATCCCCAGGTAGTCCAGCTGACACATGTGGAAGGGTCGGGCTTCACAACTTCCTCATCGCCCTTTGCATGTCCATCGCCTTTCCCTTTTGACGAGCTCGGTCTATCATCCTCTTCTTCTACATGATCCCCCCGATCTCCGACAAGTATCTCCGGACCTTCGTCAAGCAGTAGACCAGCGATCTGATCGACCTCATCGTCAAGCAGTCGCTTTTCGTCACTCTGCAATAACTCGGGCTCGTATACGTCCTCATCCTCGACCAGGCGATCACGTGCATCCAGACCGATTGCATCGACGGACATCTCAATCCCCTCCAAAGTTTCATTCGCAGCTTTGTACTTCTGTTGTACAGGGAATGTCAGAGGTGATTTGAGAATCATCCTCTCCGTTTGATGTGGCATTCTCAACCGAGGTGGAACCTTTGCCTTCTTGATGTTCAGTCCTGCACCTGCAAACGCTGTGAGGGCCCAAGCCCGATACTTGTTCGCCCAATGCATCCCGGTACTCAACACATATCCAGCAAATATACCAGTTTCCCCCCTAGGCTCGAATTTCTCCCTTTTCTCCCCTCGTGCTTCGCTCGGCTTGAAGTCCACAAGCGCACCAAAAGGTATCTTCTCGCCTTTGAACTCCTCACCATGCAGCCTCAACCAAGCGCTTGATCCATTCACCTCTTCGACGTTCATCAAGTGGCACAGCGTGGTGATGGCCTGCGCCCAGTAGCACGTGGGTAGACCGGCATGTACAAGACAGGCCGAAGTCTGGTCAATGATGAATTGATTTGTTCTCTCAGCAAGGGAATTGTTCTGCGGTCGTCCGGGCAAGGACAGGTCGTGGTTCAGTTTCAGTTCCACGCATGCGTTGATCAGTTCCGGACCATCGTCCGAGTACACCTGCTTGATCTTCCTCCTCCCGCAGAAGTGCTTGATAGCTCTGACAACAGAGTCAGTATCCCTTCTCGCAGTTGGATAAGCCATGATAAGCCCGGTATATATGTCTCGAATGATGAGCGCATACCTGCCTTCCACCTCATGGTCTCCTGATGCCGTCACGAAATCGAACGTCACCAGGTCCCCGAACGTCTTTACCTCCCTCTTGAAGGCTCCCGTCCTTGATCTGAAGTGTCTCATCTTTGCCTTGACGCACGATTCACAGAAAGGGTTTCGATACCTGTGGGTAAACAATTGAGAAATGGAGTTGGCGTCCCTCTTGAGGACTCCCACTTTCCTTTTGATCGATGACCCTTCGTACACATCGACTTCGATTCCAGCATCTGGATCATCCTCGTCAACCTCTTCCTTGTTAGCTTCGGCGTCACCATTTCGACATGGGACTGGCCCAACGTCTACTGGCACTTCCTCAGCAACAGGAGGCGGGCGCACTGGACCGGCTCCCCCGGTTGGTCCGAAGTCGAAAGCTCCATGATGATGTTCGTCCTCGACCTCTGCGGATTCACCGACAGCGGCGGGTATGACATCATTGTCATCACCATTATCTTGATCCGCCTCATCGTTCGTGACCAATGCCAATACTTCCGAAAAGTGCTCCTTGAGGTCGTCAATTGTAGGACGATGCCTGTTACTCCGAAGCTTACCATCGCTCACGAGGTACGGGATGTCGTCCTTGACCTGTAAGTGTACGAATCCCTGCTTTGGTGTAACCATGAAAGGTAGTTTACCAGGCATCCAGTGAAAAGCATATCCCATCTTCATGCACCTTCTCCCTATCGACAACACTGTGGGTGTCTCATCCAACACATGCGGCTTGACAGTCTCGTCCAACTCGCCCACGACTATCTTGGCCACGTCAGATGTGTAGAACCATTTGCGGTCTGAAATACAATCTCGTCATCATCTTTTACAATATCGACACCCAGGCTCTTTGCCTTGGCTCGTCCGATGAGATCATGACCGCATCCGGTGTCCATCAACCATTTCACCCGTTTGCTGATGCACGCTGACCTTGCGAACACATTCTTCGGCAGACCATGCTGTTTCTTCCAGTCGATGGCCGCTTCCTTGATCTCGTCCTTGTTTCGATCATATTCGAACACGATGGTGCTCTCCTTGGTCATCGGGAAGTAGTGTTTTCTGTATACATCCCCCACCACTTCTTCCAGTATCTTTGCTCTTATCTATGATCGCTGGACTTGATAGGCTGATAATTCTCGATGATCACTGCTTTTAAGCTTCTTCTCATCGACATGCACGTACTGGTAAGGACCATCCCCATTGCCATACCACTCTCCCTTTCGTCCCCATTGCCTACTCTCGTCTTCAAGATAGGTGATTTCCCCGTTCTCGTCAACGTCGAGTACTTCTTTGAACCATACCATTTTCTCGGGGATCTCGGACTCGCCAGACCATCTTGACGATTCACTCATTGCATCGTCATCGCGTTCGTGGTAGACGGTCTCGGTTTCGTCCGGCTCGACATGATCAACGTCCTTCTTGAAGCTGACCTTTCCCGCAGGTGCCGATTGCTTCATGACTATCGCAGGCATGGCGATGGCCCTTCTCACAATCGCTGGCGCTGCGTTCTTGGCGGCAGCCTTCGACATGGCTTGTGCCTTGTCACTTGACGTTGCCGGAGCTGAGATGTTCTTGATGAGCTCGTGCTTATATTTGCAAGCACTCCCCTTCTCACACTTTCCCTTCTGGAACGCAAAGCATGCCCCATCTTCCTTCTTTGGTGATGATGATCTGGATTTGGCTTTACCTTTCCCTTTTTGTTCTCCAGCTTGTGTTCCGTCTTCTTGCTGTGAGAAAAATGTGCATTCATTTCCCTTCACGCATCCCTTCTCCGCTTTGAAGTGATACCAACATGGGTTCTCTTTGTTTCCACTCGGACTCTTGCCTCTGTCGTTGGCACCGTCGGACTTGCCGCTCTTGCCAGCGTGACCCTTTGCCTTGGCCTTCGGGAGCACAGGAGCGGCGTCAGGTCCATTGGATTTCCCCTTCTTGCCTTTGCCACCCTGGCCCTCCTGCTTGCCAGCAGCCGGAGCTGCATCTTTGCCGCCTGATCTCATCATTGACTTGACCGACTTCTCCTTCATGTCAAGCATCAGATCCTCTCGATCCGATTTGATTTGGTGGTCGATCAATGCCAGTAAGAATTCATACGACTTTTGAGGATGTTTGTCTGGCAGCCGCTGATAGGCATTCAGACCAAATTCCATCTTCCTGCTCCCTTTGATCTTCCTGTATAGAATATCTCTGAGAGCCAGCATGCTGGGTCTATCCTCGCTCCTCATCTTCAGCAGCAAATCATACCACTTGTTCCTGAATGCAACCAAATTCTTGTCTCCAGGGAAGTCGAGGTTGAATAAGTGCTCGATGTGGTAGACAAGGTCCGTTCGATCAGATGTCCTGAATGATTGCATAACCAATGCCACCAACTCTTGTCCCTTCACGATCACCCCTTGTTGATGTCGTAGTTCCGAGTGTCGCGTAGCGTCGAGGTACACGTCTTTGGCTTCGTCAGGTGCCTGTCTCAACATGTTCTGCATTCCCATGGCCATTTTGATATCTATTGTAGCGAATCTATCGCCGCCGGAGTCGCTCAGCAGATTGAGGTCTGGGTTTAACCCAAGAGCCTGTTCCAACCATTTCGTCCATGTGTCGGTATCTGGATCTGCGCATGCGCTTAGAACATTCATCAGCAATTGCACTTTCCAGTTGTCGAGCTGATGGATCTTTGGCCAAGGGGGAATAGATACCCTCTCAGCTTCCTTCCTTGAAATCCTCGGTCTCTCGTTCTTGATCTCGCGATCATTCCTCAATCTTCTGCGCCCCCTCCGTGTCCGATTGTCATCTTCTTCTTCTTCCTCGTCCTCCTCATCCTCTTCGTCGTCGTCATCCTCGTCCTCATCGTCGGGTGGATCACCTGGAGGTCCTCCCCCACCACCTGTTAGGCTCAATTAATCGTCGATCTGGCCCTTGTCGATTTCCATTGGGCGAGAATCCACCGTAATCCAATGGGGGTGTAGTACCGTCGTTTCCACCTCCATTACCACCACCACCAGTCGTAGCAGCGGATTGTGGGACACGCCCAACAACCCCTTGCATCTGTGATAGTACATCGATCATTGGATCACCGAAACACGGAAAGAGAATCGAACCTGGCACTAGCGACGAATTTAGGGATCAGATTAGATGATGATCACGATATAACCCAGTCACCTTCTTGTCTTCCCTAGCCGAACTAGTTTGGGGTCCTCCCTCAGCGCGTTTCACTACTGCTCGTTCACGATGTCCATCTTTACTGCTCGAGGCTTCCTGTGTCTCCAGCTTCTTGAGTGTCCTGAGCTCCTCATTATCCGCATCGAGCTGACGAACGAAGCTCTCTTCATGTTTGAGCGTCGCCTCCCGCTCCTTCAGTTGTCCCTGAAGTTCGCGCATCTCCTCGAGGTACTCGTCATACACTTCTTTGGCTGTCATCTTCCAGTACTCGGCCTCTTTCGATTTCTCGTCCATCGTGCACCGTTCTTCTGGTTTTGCTTCTCTGACCTGGGCCAATTCCAAGATTGCATCCTGACGATGACCACCTTCGATAGCAATCATCTGGTTCTTCTTCGACACGTCGGATTCATACTGTTTGATGATCTCTTCCTTCTCGCGAAGCAAACACTCTGCTCTTTTCGATTCTTGCTCTGCGAAAGTCGTAACGTCATTCAGTCTCGTCATCAGCTGCTCCCTGGAGTCCTCCATCGAGTACGTCTCGGGGCGCTTGACAAGTGCATGTTCCAACTGTGATTTCAGACTTCGAACCATCTCCTCTTCGTTGAACTTCTCGATAGATGTAGACGATTCAATACCTCTGATCTGTTGCTGATAAACTGATATCTGTTGCGAAGCCTCACGGTGTATCTGATTTGCATGTATTGCTGATTCCTGTGCAGCCGACTTCTCGCTTGCCATATAGGATCTCATCACTGCAATTTCCCGTTTCTGCTCCATTATAGTTCCCTCAGCTTGTCTCATCTGTAGCATCATAACATTCGACTCCATGTCCTTCTTCTCCCCGTATTGATATGCGTTTATTTCCACCTTGCGCATCTGTTGGGCTTCCTCCTCAAACTTGCGCCAGGCCTCCGCCATATGGTGTTGGTGATGACTTACAAGATGTCCCGATTGCTTGCTGGCAATCTCACATCGTCTCTCCAGCTCTTGGATCCGGATGGTGCTCCCATAGTCTTCTTGGTGAAGATTCGCCATTGCTGCAGACATTTCATCAAGTGTCTTCTGATACTCCCCGATCTCCATCTCCATCATATTCTTCTCTTTTATCGCGGCGCGAAACTCGGCACTCGTGGGTGACTTGGACCTCCCACCTTTCGATGTTGACCTCACGCCCTTCTGCGACGTCCGCGGTGTCGCAGGCGAAGATGATGATCTGCTTGGTGGAGACTCTCTTTGCTTCGACTCCTGATGAACAGCAATCTGTTTCCATGACCTCGTAGGTGTAGACATGTCGCTGAATAGCGCGGATCCTCCGCTCGCAGGTTCGTCCTGTGAATCTGCAACCATGTCCATCACCGCAGGAAGGGCCATCGATCCATTGGATCCCTCTGAGCTGTCGTTCCCAAAAGTTGCAGTACTTGGGCTCGCTGAAGATGCCATTGTACCGTGTAGGTTATTGTCCCTCTATAGTTCCTGTACCCGCAATAAACCAGCTGTCTCTCCGTCCAGTGTAGAGCTTGCCGATACGGCTGATAACTTGTCAAGAGACGGCAAGGTGACGTCCCGTGGGACGCTGTCCACCGAGCCCTCCAGCTTTGTACCCAACCACGTAGAAAGGTGTATACGGTCAAACCGTTATAGCCGAACCCGTGTAAACTGTTGTAAGGGATAAGAACCAATAACCATGATGGTGTTCCTGGCAGCTGCAGCGCGAATGAAGTATTTTCCACTCTCTATGGTCGATCACGTACAAACTTAGTTCATGCAAGACCTTGAGCCCTACTTGTGACTTGAGCCAAATTTGGCAATCAATGGAACAATGTAACCAACACCAACACGGACCTCAGAACAGCTTCCCAATTTAGGCACGGGGCCAGGAGGGTTTTAACACACTCACACACACAACCACAAACACACACTCACACACACACACAAACACACACACACACACACACACACACACACACACACACACACACACACACACACACACACACACACACACACACACACACACACACACACACACACACACACACACACACACACACACACACACACACACACACACACACACACACACACACACACACACACACACTCACACACACACACACACACACACAAACAAACACAAACACAAACACAAACACACACAACACACACACACACACACTCACACACACACACAAACACACACACACACACACACACACACACACACACACACACACACACACACACACACACACACACACACACACACACACACACACACACACACACACACACACACACACACACACACACACACACACACACACACAAACAGACACAAACACAAACACAAACACAAACACAAACACAAACACACACTCACACACAGACACACAAACCCCCTAATCTCCGCAGCTGCCCAGTTTCTGTTCTCGCAGAAAGCCTTGCGTTTGATTTGTTTTGAGGATTCTGAACCATGGATGGCCTGCTGCTCCGTGTCACACCGCACAACGCTCGCCCAAGCACCTCAATGATGATGTGGGTCTTGAAAAACCACTCCTCGTCCACAAGGCCCGTAAACCGCCGCAGTAGCCGCACGTTCCTCACAGCTTCGGCTCTATGCAAAGAGAACATTGGGGGGCTGGAACCTGGATCTCCAGGGAAGCTTGAGCTCCCCAGCCAACACCCAGTGGTCAAGGGTCCACTGGCCAAAGATAAACCTTCTCTCGATACATGACCCAAAGCTCGACAAAGCCTTGTCCAATGTTTCGGAAATCCCCCGCTCGTTGCGCGTCGGGGCGCTGGGGGCTCACAGGGCCCAAAGGGTCGATGCGCTCCCAGTTGTTCAGCACGCAGCCCGCGTAGTCCAGCGCCTGGTGAGACCCTCCATGTCTCTCCGCACGTTTGTAGAATTCACACACCGCAAAGGCACAGTAGGACCCAAACCTCGAAATTCCCATGAGCTTGTTTCTCTGACCTCTTTATTGGCTGAACATAAAGGGACACCTGCAAAAGTGTAAGCACCTTGTTTACCAGATCACCAAAGGGTTGGAAAACCGCCGGCCTAATCTGTGATTGGTGACGGGCCTCCAGCGACCCGTCCTAGGCAATACTACTAAATTGTTGCGGCGCAATGAGTTCTTCCCCTATGTACTTAATTTAGCTAGGGAACATTAGTCCAACTCCTTCCACCCATGAAAGTCTGAAGTGGAACCACTTGGTGGCTTCTGCTTTAAGTGTTGGAAGGAAGCATCGGGCTTATGGTGAGGGGGGGAATTCAGGCTTGGAGTGTTTAGCGTGTTGGGCGTTTTGGGAGCTTGCCTTAAAAGAGGCCGCCTGGGTAGTGATTGATTCCTGAAGAAACCTTCAGCGAGGTTCCAAATTTTGTGGGTTATTAAGGGCATCCAAGGGCAAAGTCCCCGTGTCGGGCTTCATGATAATTTTCAGGAGGGTAAAATCAAAATGAGGCCCGCCCAACACCCGTTGAGAACAACAAACATATATCTGAAACTCCGTGAATCGCACTGTGGCAGACAACTTCTCATGCATTTTGTTTACCTAGGAATGTCGTTCAATCACCTAAATCTGCGCTTTCTCTGCCTTACTTGTTTTAAGAACCGGCGATCGCCTTCTGATTGCTTTCTCATAGGCTGTTCTTCGTTCCTAAGACCCAACACATCAGACACAAAAGGGAATCCGGAAAACAGAGGAGACCTGGAAGCCAATAGAAACCAAAACAAAGTGACACGAAACGGTAAAAAAGAGAGCAACACATGGAATTCAACAGCAAAACGCCAACAAAGAGACCAGCACGGCAAACAAAACATCAAAGAACCGAAGAAACCAAAAGAAAGGAACTAGTCCAAAACGACACAGAGCAAGAAACAAACAAACAAACAAACAAACAAACAAACAAACAAACCAGCAAACCAGCAAACCAGCAAACAAACAAACAAACAAACAGACAGACAGACAGACAGACAAACTGAAAAATCTCAGGTACCGAAGTACCTAAACTAACAGATCACCCTAAAGTGACTCTGAAAGTTAGCAGCGATCCTTTCACTCTCGCAGGCTTGAGCCAACCAAAGTTGGCAATCCATGCAAGTACTGAACCATGCATGAAGGAGGAAAAGTGCATCCATTTTGGCACGCCCCCTTGGATGCATACAAAGTTTGTATGCAGACAACACCAATGCAAAGTTGACAGAAAAGTGCATTTCGATCAGAGTCTCAAAGATCTCACTCGCAAAAGTACAAACCACAGAGAAGGTATTGAGCATCTAGCAAAGTGCGACGCAGGCGCCACACAAAGTGTCTGCCGTCAAAAATATTCTCTGACATTGATGGAAAGTCTGAGTGACTTGATCCATCTGAGGCTTGCAAAAGCTCCAACTTGCAAAATCTCTTCTCGCACGCAAAGTGCCTAAAGTCGTGCTCTCAAAGCATGGTACAAAAAGTCCATTGGAATTTTTTCAGGGCCTGCAGAAGTCCGCCTCTGGGCATTGGACTGGAAGACGCATGTCACGAATAAAGTTCACTTCGACTGAATTCAAACTCCAACCTGTGAACCAAAGTGTAAGACTTCTCATGAGTCCTCAGGACGACAAGTCCGTTCAAAGCGCCTCGATCCCGGCTGTCAGCAAAGTTCAATGTGAACTTTGGAACAACTAGCAAAAAGTCATGCCAGTGTGGGTTCCAAAGTCGCCCTTGCTGCCTCCAATTGTTGAAAGTACTCCATGAGGGCCGAACTCAAAAAGTCACCACATCAGAATCAGCGACAAGTTGAAAGTATTTGCCTTCATGCGTGCTGATTCCCAGATTGAAAGTGAAGAAAAGGTAAGACGAGCGTGGTGAAAATGTAAAGTTGGGCATTCCTCCTGTCCATGGAAGTTGCTCCGGGCCCAAATCAAAGGTACCTCTCTCCAGTAGAGGCTGGATCACAAATTCATCAAAAGTGATCCTTCGCAAAGTCAACCACAGCTGAAAGTTGCAGTAAGTGTGCTGGGGCAAAATTGGTGGCACACCTTGGAAAAGTTCCTGATGGTATATGAAGCCAGAAGTCCGCTGGAAAACAGAAAGTTCCGCCCTTGTGTATACCTGCGGATTGGCCTTCTCAGGAAAAAGTCGTCCCATGATGTCTTCATCCAACCAGCGCCCAGCAAAGTTGCCAAAGTGCTCGATCTCAGGCTTCCAAACTTGTTCAAGTTGATGTTCTTGACGCAAAGTCTCAGTGAAGGACCGAAAGTCATGCCACTTGTTGTAGTTGGAAAAAAGTCGCAAAGTGCGTGGGCAATCCCCTCAAAGTGAGGTTGTTGCCTCGAGACTCGTCCTCAGAGCTCATGGCAAGGTAGATATACCGCAAAAGTTGGCAAGGACCCAAAGTCCTGCTCTATCCGGTGTGAAGTCAAACCATCCACGAGTGCAAACAGGATCAGTGAAAGTCACAAAAAAGGTGACGACGGCGGCGTCACAAAAGTTCACTCATGCAACTCAAAACAGTTCTACTGCAAAACGGCAAACCCACTGAATTAGAGCTTAGGTGAGAAAGCGGGGTCATGCAACTACATGGGAGATCATCATGCAAAAAGTCCTAAGGTAGGCAAGCGCTTATCCCAAGTGTGGATAAGGAAGACGATACAACTGTCCAACCCAGGTTTTCGCATTCAAGAAGTGAGGGACTCAGAACAGGCGCCCTGGGTGGATTTTCGTTTTTCATTTCGGATGTTGAGGTTCCCCGTTCTTGCCGAACCCACTTTCGCATAACTGGACAAGCTCCTGCATGTACAAGTGGCGAAGCTCAACATGCTTCGTCTTTCTGGAAGTCCCAAAACGTCCTGCCATGCTTTTGCCAGCTGACGAGTCCGTGTGGACTGTCAAGTTGGCTTTTTCAAAAAGTCTTGACTCAAGTACGAGTGAGCGAACAAACAAGGCATCAGAAGCCCCAGCCCCGATAGCATCAAGTTCGGCTTCCCCGCTGCTAAGTGCCACAGTTGCTTGCGTGCGGCTATGCGACAGCAAGTTCACACCAAGTACAAACAGGGCTACTCCTGAAGTGCTACGGCGGGTGTCGCGACACCCGGCCCAGTCCGAATCTACGTACGTGTTGATGTCAAGTGACCTGCGCTTGTCGTGAAGTCTGACTGTAGGCGCCAAGTGCTGCGTGAAGCGCTTTGTGCCAAGAAGGTATCGACCTAAGTGACGAGGTCGCGCCCAGTGGTCAGTTGTTGGTGCTGAAAGTCCCCGTGAAAGTTCCTTCACAGCAAACATGATATCACACCGAACATTGCACAACCACAAAAGTTGACCAACAAGTCGCCTGTACCTCTTGCGTTCATCCTTGGAAAGTGGTTCCGAAACACCTTTGGTTTTCAAAGTGTCAGTTCCAGGGGTAAGCGCAGGCTTAGCATTCAACAAGTCAAGTTCCTTCACAATGTTCTCAACATACGACTCAGACATTGAAAGCTCAATGAAATCACCTGTTCGCCTGATGTTCCTACCAAGAAAAGTAACTTGGCTGCCTTCAGTACGTTCACCTGTCACCTTCAAGATCAACTCCTTCCGCAAGATGCTAATCAAGTCATCAACATCAGGTTTGCAACCAAAGAACATCAAGTCATCAACATACGCCAACACGTAAAGTCCCTTGGCTTTGTGCACATACAAGTTCAGATCGCTCTTCATTCTTTGAAAGTTGTTACGCTCCATGACTGAGGCGAAGTGGTCTTGCCAAAGTCTTGGTGCGTTACGCAATCCATACAGCGCACGCTTCAACTTCCACAAAGTCTTCCCTTCAGGGTAGTACTCCAGCGGAGGAATAACAAGTATTTCCTCGCCAGTGATAAGCGCATAAGGAAAGCCGTGGATATGTCAGCGCAAGTGACAGTCCAGTTGAAAGAAGATGCAAGTGTCAACAATAACTTCAAAGTGACAAGTGACGGAGCGCTTGCAAACGTGTCGTCCAAGTCTTCAACCTTTTGGTCAAATCCACGCACAACAAGTCTGCAACGCACAGTGCCATCAGGTTTGCAAGTCTTAACCCAACGCGAAGAGATCGCGCCGTTAAGTTGCTCTTGCGTAAGTTGATCGACACTGACCTCTTCAATCACGTCAAAGTCCAACATCGACTTCATCTCCTTTGTCATACCAGCAAGTTCAAGTTCTCTTGGAAACTCCGTGTCGTACCACAAGTGTGGGCTCTCAAGTGTCTTCAAAAGTAACAACTCGGACTCATCTTAGTTGACCACAACAGGAACTTCAAGCGGATCCTTTGTGGTTATAGCTGAGATCCGAAAGTGCTAACTTATTTTGACTCCATGAGACGCCTGCGGCATCAAGGTCTTTGCCAAATCATGTTCTTTCATGATTGAGGAAAACATCGGAAACCGTGTGGCACACCACGACATGCGGTGCACTCAAAGCTAAGCACCCCGCCTTGCTTCAAGGCTGACTATACAAGGCTTAGAAGCAAATCTTGGCTTTGTACACTACTTCCATCCGGCGTGTCCTGAAAGAAACATCTTGCATCTCCGAAGGTTGAGCTTGGCCGCTCTTTGCACACTGCAAATCTTCACAAGCCGATCTTGCACATGCTCACAGTGTATGGCATGATAACATGCTCCAGTCTTCGTATAAATAACCAGCTCATCACCTCCAGACGCACGATCTTTGAAGTTGTTCTCTGCTTCCTCCGGGGTGTGCTTCACATCGATGCACTTGTCTCCCGGCGATTTGGCTTGCTCAGCAAAACGCCACAGAAACATCAGCATGGCGCCGCATATGAAAATGCATCCGCCACACAAGAAAATGAAAATGCATAGGAAAACAAAATCCCATGTCTCGAACTTGTCGATCGGGCTCACCGGGCTCAAGGCGTCTCCATTTGTACCACGGGTCATGCCGCAGATAAGGGTCGCTCGCAAGAATCGCTTCGCCACAACGGCGTTGCACCCTGCCTCGAGCCTAATCGAGCGGATGGCCCCACGAATATGCATCTTTTGCTCTTCCTCAAGGTACTCTTCCTCGCCCACAGGCTGGAAATTGTTATCTTCATCTGCAATCCCAATGAGGTAAAGAAGCATGCGTGTCCTGGCTCGACTCAAACACTTGGTGTTGATGTCAGCCAAGTTGAACTTCGTGCTGACTGCGTGAGTTTCAATCTCCTTGGACTTCACCACATCTTGAATCCAAAGAATCTTACCACTCAAGTGTCGGACCTTTCCAACTCCCTGTCTGGTCTGCATTCCTCTGCATGCAACAGAATCACCAAGCAAAGTTGCAAATATGGATTTTGAAGGAAATAAGAATTGCAAACATCTCTTCACGAAAAGCAAATCGATCGCACCTGAAATAGAAGCATTGAACTCAGCCTCACCTGAAGATAAGCTCACTGTTTTCTGAGTTCGGCTCGAGCTGCAAATCAAGTGCTTGTTGATGGTTATAACGCAACCTGATGTGGAGCGCCTTGTCTGAACATCTCCACTCCAATCCGAATCCGTATTGATTTTTTAACTCTTGTAGACGCACACCCTCTTGTGATGCACGCCAGTTCGCGTCGATGCCGGTGTGGTATTCACACCGGCTAGTGAATGAAGCAGTTGAAAGTGCACCCCACATCACCCCCACCAGCCGACCCCAAAACCGCAACAAAAGGAAGGGGGCCCACCAAACGGAAGCAACCCAAACAAAAGAGGGGGAAGAGGGGCACACCAACATCCGCGAATCCCCATGGGCGAGAGACTCAATCCGCCAGAGTCCTAGCTAGTGGCACAAGGCTGGCCTGCATCTTCTTCCAGGCACGTAGTTTAAGCGCAGCAGCCACGTCTGGCAGCTCCGTGACTGGCATTGGCACGTGTGCTAGCGGGTCAAGTTTAGGCACATCGGGCGCTCCCGCACCCCCGAAACGACCTGGTTTGCAGGTCGAAAGAACAGCTTTCTGCACCGTGGCTGCTGTTTCAATGGACCTGAGCATTTCTGGTCTCTGGGAGAGACCAGAGCCGTAATCAATCGGTAGTATTTTCTGAAGCGATCTGACGCAGCTGGCCTCGGAATATGGAAAAAGGGGACTTTGGAGGAGGTGCGAGACTGTACGCATACTGTCCACCCAAAGACGACGGATTGCCTTTTCTGACAATTTCAAAAGAAGCACATCCGAATTTTGTTCTGGAGTGTAATATTTTGGCTTTTTGCTATCCTTAGAAAGATTAGTTGGTATTTCCGATTGTGTAACAATCCGGAAGTTCACGTAGAGTTCAAACCATGTGACGCCTAGGCAATCCTTGTTTGGCTGACCCCATATGAGTGTGCGTGCCCACGCTATTAGGCGTTTCATGTAGGTAACCCCGTAGAGGCACAAGTCATACAGGTGCTCTGGAAGATCGGCGATAGGCCAATCAATCGGTTGACTCACCCGGATGGTGAGAACATCAAGCTGACGTTCACGACGAGTCTGCCCACTGGCTGTGGGAAGCTCATCTTGTTGTGAACGAGTGATAGGCTGCTCCCGAATTTGGCTAATTTTTTCCTTTTGTACGTCAGCCAAGTACTTCAAGGCACTTCTAGTGAACTGTTCCCTATGTTTCCACGAAACAGCAAGCGCATTTCTGAGCTCCCGTACACAAGGATTGCCAATGCGGCGGAGACATGCCGCTGCGGCATCAGCACAGTGGTTTCCTATGGCTTTATACTTCTCAAGCAACGTGGGCAGGTCAACGATGTCCTGGTGCGATTTTATTTTAAGGATGGATATCTCCGTGCGCGTGGCATGCACGGCAACGCAGATTCGGGACACCAAATCAAAGTTGTCTCTATGCCAATGAGCACGGGCATCTGGATTCTCAAGTATTAAGGGCAACAAGTGCACAACATATTGACTGTCACAGAAAATGCGCAAACTTTGTGCTTTCGGGTAGCACAGAATGGCATAGTAGACAGCCAGCAGTTCAGCTCTGTTGACCGTCTGCCTACCTGGCACAAACCCCGTCTGCACTACACAGAACGTGTCTGGCAACTGAAAGCTTTGGTTCCAGTTCCTCATAGCAGCGATTTTGTCCGTGTCTATGGAGCATGTGTCAGTTACCAGTGCCCAGGTGGCCTCCCGAAGGATGTGGCACGGCGCCACATTTGCTGAGCCGTCAGTCCAAACGCTGACTGACCCCTGTCGGGCCTGCACCTCTGCCGGTTCTAGCAGAATCTGCTGTCTCACGAGGCGTAGTTCTAGCTCTTCTGCAAGTTGGGGCGCGACCGGAAATGCAAGGTATGGCTTTTCACTAGCAGTAAGCTGCGTGAGCCACTCGTGCCACTTAGTCCGTACAACCTCCAAATTAGAACAGGTCAGGTGGTCGTGGAGCAATCCCGGCTGGCTGACACCACACAAGATACATGCAACCTCTTCTGAGGGTTTCCAGTGGACCTGCATGACAGAACTCTGGAACGCCCCAGTCAGGTGTCGTTTCACAAGGGCCCGTTGCTCCAGTGTGAGTTCCTGGATGTGCTGTATGGTACGTGCGACATCAACTGTGTCAATTTCCTGCCATGTTTTTCGTTTCAAGATTTCAATGGTGACTACGTGACTCCAAGTGGTTAACAAGAAATCTGTAATGTCGGGTCTGCTCACTTGACACAGATCAAGCGTGATTCCGTCCGGATTGACTAGAACACCTTTGGGCTTCATTGTGCAATGAAGCAGCTCGGTTAGTCTGGACAGTGCCGAGGCTGGGCCCGGACGATGTGCCCGGGCGTGGCTAGAGAAGTGTTCCTTCAAGTGAAGTGCATTCTCCCACACCATGTGCGCCACGTCCGGATGTGTGCCTATCATTTTGCGGCACAGTCTGAGGATGCGCGTTGCAACATAAAAGAGAGGATCACAAATACGTGACGTCATGCATGTGCACGCCATCCAGGGATTCGCGCAAGATTTGTTGTCTATGAGGCAAGCCGTAAAGGCCGTCCGGAGGTGAGAGAGTTTTTTAAGCGATGGAAAAAGGCCTTCACACCCGTGTAATGCGTGCGGCAAGATCGAGGCATGTATAGATTTCACTGTGTTATCCGCTGAGAGTGGAAATCGGGAGAGTGTAAATGCCCGTCTTGTGCCTTCGGTGATCCGTGCATCCTGGTTCTCAGTGTAACGGAACCCCGTGTAATTCGCCACGGTACCCAGGTCGATTCCACTGTTTTTGATTGGAAATTGCTTGTCACGTGGCTGGCCAATGTTGTATGCCTCCCAGGCAACTCTTCCTGACTTTGAGGTAGCCCACGACCAACTTTTCGAATACGAAATGTTCTGCCTCCAAGCAGTATGAAAGAGCTGGTTTGCATCAGCAGCCTGACGAACATGTCTGGGCAGGCAATGGTACTCTAGATTATCGGCATAAGCGTATGGCGTAGTATGGTGGCTGAGCATCATCCATGCCCAAAGCGCACCATATGCCGCAATGGAAGCAATTCCCAGCGGGTCGCCCTCCGGGATGCCTGTAGTGGAGGCCACAGGCTCGGATGTGACCCCCTGCATGATGATAACCCTCGTAGATTGGTTTAATGCACGGAGCCAAGTACTTACTATGCTCGTTGGGGCACCTAGCCTGCGGAAAAGCGCGCCCATTGGAAGCCTTGCCAAATAGTTGAAGCATTTTTTTAAATCTGTGACCAGTCCACCCAGCTCATGCTTGTGGAGAACTGCACTCTCGATCCTGGCCTGTGATTGCCACCAGACTGTTTCCGATGTGCGTCCTGGGATGCCTGCAGCCACTGCGCTGGGAAGGTGGCCGGCCCATGCTGTAATGAGATGCTTATTCACAATTTTTGACCAGAGTCGAAACAACAGGGAAAACACGGTGATAGGTCTACGACCTTCGGGCGAGAAATCCCCCGGACTTTTTTGCAAGAAGCAAGCACGTGCTGTAACCAAAAACGCAGGCCAATCGGCGCCTTGCTGAAGTTCATTGAACACCTGCAATAGGTCCGCCAGTGCGATGTCTGGCAAGGATTTTATCTCTGGGCAACTGAATCCACAGCATCCTTTGGCAGTTTTGTTTTTTGTGGTTGCAAGAGCCTCCTTCCAAGCAGTCAAGGTGAGGGTAGGTATCTCAATTTCCGGTAACTGCGGAGCAAACTGCTCAATGAGGCGGAAGGCATCGGGCCACTGATCTTCTTGGTCTCTTTCCGCCTCAGTGTCTCTCTGCCACACGGGCTGCCACACTTGCAGGAGGCTGTTGATTGCAGCATCAGCGGATGCTGACCACTGTTCGTGTTGAGCCATGAAGGATGCGCTAGTGCGTGGTAACGCATCCAGAACACACACATCTGCGGTGTTTTTTGCAAGGATTCTGCATTTTTCCCCGCCTATTATTAGTACTTCACCGACAGCAACATTACCGCCGTGCATGCGGATGCGTGGCTCCTGCTTGTGTGTGGATCTCAAGCGGGTGCACTGATATTCTGTGGTAGAGGTCATGTGGTTGGCCGCCGCATAAGCAGGCTTCCGGAGTAACATGGCTGTGAATTTTCCTCCGTGTTTACCCCAATCCACTTCGAGTTTAGTCTTAAAGTCCTGAGTGCGCATGGTGCGGCTTTTTGATGCGAACTGGTCACAGTCCGTTCTGGCATGGATTATGAGGTCATCAATCCATTGGATAGAACCTGGCGAGGTGCAGTCAATGTACCACGCTCCTGTTGTCTGCTGACACCAGGTAGGAAAGTCAGGCGAGTAGCCTTTCGCGACTCTGATTGAGTTCCAAAGATGTTTCAGCTGTTCAAAATGTAGTGGAGTCTTATGAGGTCCGAAAAAGGATGACAAGGTACGCCTGTAGGAGTACAGGCGACGTACCTGACGGGTCTTATGGACCACCGTAAAAGACACAATGTCCACGAGTGGTTCATAGGTGCGGTTATTAGCAAACTTGGGCACCGGTGCTGGCTGTATTTGTCGATAGGCGGGCCTCTGGCATCGGCCTCGAAAAGCAGGCGGCAGGTGGTTCGGTCCATCGGAACAGCCGCTGGTCTGCAGGGCTTTATCCACTGCAGACTCAACAGCGTTGGCCCATTGCGATAGCGCTGACTCAACTGTCCTATCTGTGCTGTCCATGAATGACCGTCTGGTGTGTTGATACTCAACCTCAATATGCTGGGGATCCGGTTTCAAGTCAGTCCAATCCTTGGGCAATTTCCAGGCCAGAACCGCCTCAGTATCTGAAGAAACAAGAAATTGAATCAGAAAGGGCAAATGCGCACCCAACCCTCGATTCGTGAGAACGCTCGCACCCATGATCTTATGTGTGAGGGGTCCTTTGATTAAGAGGTTATCCGGGTAGGTGACCTCCATACATGTCGGATGTATGCGGTCTGGCCACCTCGATTTTGCCATCTGCATGACATCTAAAAATCCCTGCTGCTCGAGCATTGGCACTATACGATCGTCCTGCAGTGCAGCATTAAAATCGCCTCCGAGCATGACATTTCCCCGTACTGCGGCTGCGCGTTTTGCAGCATGTGTGAGTAACACAAGATTTTTATCTCGATGCTCACGATGCGTGGTGGTAGAACAATAGATCACTATCACCAGAACTGGGTTTTTCCCAAAAGTGACCCATGCTTCCTGATATCTGCAAGAAATGTGAAGCGGATCTGGCGGAGATTCCCTACATGCTCGAAGTGGCAATCTTGACCATAGGGCAACGCCGATGGGGGCTCCCTTATTACAAGCCGCTGACTTGGTGTCCCTGAACTGAGGAACAGGATAACCCCATGAGACACTCAGGTTATTTTGCGCAAGGTCGTGGGTTAGATCTTTTTGGTGGATGTCCATGGCCCCCGTCTCTGACAAGATGTAGAGATCTGCTGGTATTTTGCAAATATCGGCAACATGGTTATAAACAGTAGTCGGATTAAAAACACACACGGTGAGTACCTGATAGGGTCCGGGATTTTTTGCTTCTCCGTACCTGAACGCACAACCAAGGGCAACCTGAAACTGCCAAGCATTCAATGCAAACCACGTGGAAGTACTCACAGGCGGAACCTTCGGCGGGATGACATCTTTTTCCTCAAAGCACTGTTGCGGCTGTACTCTCCTGGATGACCCATGCTCCAATGCGAAACATGTACCCGAGCACACGTTATTACCAGAGGAGCACCCTAAAGTCACTGTGCGGTAAGGCTGTCTCTGGATGACAATGCAGGCAATATTGGGCACAGCACCGGGGCTGCGAACCCACACGTTCATCCTTCTGTCAAACAGACCCTGAATCCAAGAGTACGTGCGAAGCCGACCAGGCTCGTGGTAGTCAGCAACTTCTATTGAGTTACTGCTACAGAGGGAAGGGTAGAAAATTACACACACAGGCAATGCTGTCGGCTCCTTTCCTTTACCTGTTCGAAAGGACGGAGAATTCAGCGCCCCTATACCTGCGCGTGAGGTGTGCTGCACAGTCACGGTGGACCGTGCAGCGAATGCTACATGTCGTCATCACTCGCGATTCGCTGGGCCTTTTTGATAGGCGCAGCTTTGTCGGGTGAATCACGGATGGTCGGTCGTGTTTTCAACGCTCTGCTGATTGCCTGCTGCATGCTCGATTCCAGTTGCGTGGTCACAGAAGACACGATGCCCTGGAGCTGCGAGGTGATGGCAGCCTGCATATCGTGCTGGCACTTTTCAATTTTGTGCTGTCCATCGGACAGTATTTGAATTTTCTGTTCAAGTGATTCGAGGCGTTTGTCTTGTTCTTCGTGTTTGGTCTGGATGGGACCCTGCATCGCCCGTGATGTGGGCATATTGGCCCTTGGCGCGGCACTGGCCCACGGATCGGAGTGAAGCCAGGGGTCAACAGTGCTCGATGAGGGCTTAGGCTCTGGAGGTCTGCCTCCAAGCACAACAGCGGCAGTGGCCGACTGTTTTGGCTCCACTCGAGTGATGAGAATTGACGCTCCGCCAAGCCACACCAAGACCCTGGTGCATCTCCCGCTCCTACCAACCAAGTACGGTGGTTGAGGCGTTTTATGGGTTTCGGCGCCCACTTCATTTCCGCACCCAATTCTGTCAAAGCTTCACGTGTAATACCTGGCGGAAGGTGCATAAGCTTATAAAGCTCAGTCACTGCTATGGGTTCTCGCCAGGTTTCACCTGGTCGGACCTTGTTGTGGATGGCCTGGGCAGTGGCAGCCGTGGCCCGGATTGCATAGTTCGGTTTACTGCCTCCACCTCTTATGAACCCCAGGTGGGGGAGTCCAGCACACGTGGTTTCCATCCCCACACGTGTACTGTCCGCCATCCAGAACACTGGATAACTAGTATCTATGCTTCCACTTGCGCTCCTAGGGGTGATGTAGACACTGCTGAATCCTGACATGCGGAGCAGGTTTGTCACGGCTGCCGTGGGGAGGCTAATCCAGATTTGAACGGTAGTGGAGTCTGCAGGCGCACTTCGGTCCTTGTCTTTACGAAAAGAACGTCCCCATACAGAAGTGATCTGTGGCTGCAAGTCTCCGAGGCGACTCAAGATCACTTTGGCTGGCGCCAACACCAAACCCTTCCATGATTCTGGTTGGAAGTCCTCACTGTGCACCGTGAGTGAGCACGTGACCGTTTCCGCAACAACCATTTTGAGCTGTGTTAATCCGAGTTTCACATGCTTGGAACCAAGCTGATATAAGGAACCTCTGAGAAGCACACGGTCCTGAGTGCCCACAGCAACAGCGGGAAATTCAATGGAGCATTTGTCAATTTGGGGGTGGCAGCTTAGTCCCTCGCCGAGAACAATGACTGCCAGTTCGTCTGGTGTAGATGGAGGCTGTGCGAGCCATGGAACTGCTTCTGCAGCCGAAAGCAGAGCGATTCCGGTGGTCCTGGTGCTAATTTCCGTGAGTACCGCGGCTGGTGTACCGTCGGCGAATTGGAAGGTGCCTGGCTCGAGTTGGAAGTCAGACGCACTAGGCACAACCAAGGGAGCACCCTTCATGGGTTTCTTGCTGGTCCTTCGCGACTTGGCATTCCCTTTGCCTTTACCTTTGACTTCCCCATAAAGTTCCACTTTATGCTTGGCCGCAAGATCAATCAGGGATTGCTTCTGCCTAGCGAGGGACGCTTCGCTCTCCACTGTCACGAATTCGGCCTCGTCACATTTGCCCAACAGTTCGTCAACCTTCTGCGCAATTTTGTGAACGGGCACACCTTGCTGCAAGAGGATAGTAGCGCACCGAGTAGGGAGATTCTTAGACTTCGCACCACCTCGTACACCCTGTGTTCGCAAGGATACAACAAGAGAATTGAGGTGATAAGCTTTGGTGTCCCATGCAATTTGGTGTCCGTTGACCCAAGGCTCCAAAGCGTCAAAGTCACCCTGGTCCTGGTTGTGGACTGATCGGCATGCGGTTTGCAAGTCACAATGCATCTGAACACGAAGCACACGAGCCCTACTAACCCCCGGCCACTTGACCCAAAGTTCAACCGACTGAGGATCCACAGCAACCGAAGTATGAGTCGGGTTGAGGCAAATGCTAACGACGGGATGCAACGGCGGCACGCGCGTCTCACCACTGGGATCAACTGGCACCCAACCATCAGAACCCAGAGAGCGGACGCTGGCATCACTGTACACGTTGATCATCTGCTGCAATTCACATGCGTATTCCAGAGCTAGCGGCACCGCATTGGGAGGCACACGCTGGATGCTAAAGATCAGACCATCCCACATCCACACAACGAAGCGCGAGTCATCTCCCTGGATGGTGGTAGGCACAACCCGATGCAAGCAAGACCTCAATTCTGCGATGCGGGCTGCTCCAACGTGCGCAAACCGAGGAGATACGAAATGCACCTGACAATTTTCACGGGCCTGCCAGTGCGATGGAACTCGACGCGGTCCTCTAATGTCTGACACGAAAATCTCTTGATCACGAATGGGAAGCTCGAGAACGTCATGGATGGAATCCAGGGTGATGGGTTTATGCAAAACCAATTCATAACACTGGGTCTCTGTGATGACCGTGACGGACCACGTCACGTCGATTGGTATGGTGGGAGAAATCTCATGTGCGGAGGTGTCCACTACAAGCTGCGACCAGCCGTCACGTGTCAAGACACGGGCTCTAGTTGCACGGATCCGCCTGTGCAGATATGCACTTATATATTGCATCGGATCTGTGGTTGGTGCACTCAGGACTCTGCGGGCGTGCCTGACAACTGCCACTCCTAACACGTAAAGTGCATGGATCGGGGCGATGAAGTTGCCTACTTGTCTGAAGGCTTGATTGACATCTGCCGGCAAGGTAACAGGTTCTTTCAATCCATGGGCTATCAGAACCTGATAGGGTGAGAGAAAGTGGGGCTTACCATTAGTATGCTTAGCCTCAAAGACCAAAACAGCAAAAATGCCCTGCGTCTCGGCCAAATGAGTACCAAGCAAGTGCTGTTGGCTATATGAGGCCATGATGGTCCCAAGTCTGTCACTTGACCGGATTGCTCGTGCAAAGATGTTGTTGCAACGATGCTTGGCCTTCATGCCCTCAGGCAGAAACCTAGGGTCATCATATACGGCAATCGCAGACTCAGCGAGCTCCAGGCTTCGTCTATGCTCCTCATCAAGATCAAGATGCCATGCATCAAAGTTTGCGAGGGTGGGTTTACCCAGAGCAGTCCAACGGTAGGAGATGAGCTCTTCATCTTGCCCCCGCTGCACACCAAAGAGGGCTAACCATCTGGGCCTGCTGGCCGGCACATGCTCTTCCAGTGATGCAGTGTCTTCCCAAAGGAATCGAAAGCCCGCCCACGCAGCAGCTTTCCGAATATGATGGAAATCCGGATGCTCAGTGATGGTGGAGACATTCTCAACTGCAATCATGGCTGGCCGACAAAGCAAGGCTGCCTCAAAGACGTCCAACCACAATCTGCCGCTTTCTGTTCGGAAGCCAGACTGGCCGCCTGCTCTGGACCAGGGAGGACACGGGCAGGACACTGTCCAGAAATTGGCATGGGTATGGCAATGGAGCAATGCAAGGGTGCTCACGGTGACATCCTGTCTCCAGTAGAGATGCTGTCCAACCTCCATGGAACCGGAAGCGGCAGGGAGCTGGTTCTCTTGCAGGTGAATGCCACCGTGAATTCTCATGTGCGTTTCTGCAGCACTCACACTATTGTCAATGCAAGCGACAGTGCTGATCGGTACCTGAAGGTCTTCGAGATGCCTAACAGCATGAGACCAACCACCAACGCCTCCAGCAAATACGTCCATGACCCTCAAAGCCCTTGGTCTGCGCATGTCTGGCTCGTGGCAAATGAGTGCGGTGTCATTCTGACAGTGAATTTGGCGCACATCGTCGCTCACCTTCACTTGCACATTGGTCAAGATGAGCAGGCAGCGTGACATGGTTGCCACGGGAAATGGCTCGGATGTATCAATGTATGTACTCACATCCCTCGGGATAGTGCCTGTCGGGTTCGGATTTTCACAGTGTTGGGGATAGTCCATCAGTTGCGCAAGGTAAATCAATCTACCTCCATGGCTTTTGGTCAAGGTCCAATTCGTGACGCAAACATGGGCCGTGCCACCAATGTCCCAGATCGGGTCCTGAACAGAGAGACACCCTCTACCAAGGAGCCACTGGTCTGTGGGAATCTCTGGCTGATTTGGCCGTGGATTGGAGTGAGTGCTGCGAGAGCGGAGTCGCTTCATCCCACCAGGAATTCCACGATCCGTCAATCTGAGCACTTTGTCACGGAGAGCAATGACAGATGCGTCCGGGTCCAAATAATGGCCATCGGAGACGCAATGAACACTTCTCTTCAATTGAAGGCTGGCTACCACATCCCCCACCTTGAGGTGACAACTGACACCCATTACAACAGATTTGGAGGCGCCAGGCAACACCACCCAAAGCTCAACAGTCCTGAGTGGCGGGCTGGGCTCTGTAGTTGTGGAAGGTCTTTCGCGATCTGGATTACCTGTCGGGGTGCATGCTTGGTGGAGGTGACTCTGGAAAGGCACACCCCGTGAATCAAGACAAGCACCTTGAGTTGATACTAGCTCGATGTGATTAGCGTCTGGGATCACACTAGGTGGCGAAGCAACCAGCAGGTGCAGATTGGCTTCTGATCCCTCTCTGCCGCCAAAACATGCAAATCCTTGAGGAACCGCGATGTCACCAAGCCCCGTTGAGTCCAGATTCTCAGCATCACACTGGAATGCAGGGAACACGTGACATGCATGCTCACCGTGAATCACTGCTATCGGATTCTGGGCATCACACGGATCAGCAAATGATGCATCTGCCAGAGGAAATTGGCTGGGTCGGATGCCCATAGTAGAGCCTTCATGTTCTGGATTACATGTCAAAACGCGCGCCCGGGAGCAGAACGGCAAAAGAGGCATGCTCTGCAAATCGAAACAGGCACTCTGATTTGATGTAAGGTCGTCGTGATTCTCTTCTGCGATTTCACCGTGTGACAGAACAACAGGCGAATGCAGATGGTTTTCCAATCTCTTCTTGCTGCAAAAGCGTGCAAGTTTCCAAGAAACCATGATGGCGCACGTTGGAAGCGTGCCCTGGTCCTCAGCGTAACACGAAAAGGCAGAAAATGCGTAATGTGTTTGCACACCTGGGCGTCGGGTATGCGTCTCAGGATGCGCTTCTTGTCCGTCCTTTTGGTGATTTTCCCCTAAAGGGAAGACACCATCAAACGTCGAATTCGAGGCGGAGTCAAGGGTATTGAGCCAAGAGATATCTGTGCAACTCTTAGTCATGTCAATGAGCTCTACGCTACTGTCATGCATGTTGGGTACGCACATGCGCGAACTGTCATTTGCACACAGTGCAAATGATGGCGGTACTCTGGTGCTATGGCCGGTCACGACATGTGCGGGATGCTCTTGCGGCTTCCCGATGGCAAACGGAGTTCCTGAAGTCGCGGCAGTCAGGGATTCACTTGTGTGGCAAATGGGAAGTATCACCTGGTCTGCATGCGGTGCACAGGGCGCACACGGAAAGCACGTGGCAGCGAACCTGGTGGATTTCCTGTCCTTATTGCGTCGAGCCTTGCCATGTGTGGCTGTCTGGCTGAAGATCATGATGCCGTGTCGTGAGACCCGCAATGTCTCAGTGAGCATGGGCAACAATCGATCCCCAAGTCCGATCCATTTCGATCTAGACTTCACCCGAAAGCCTGACAGGGCACCAAGTTCCCGGAGGACCACGGAAAACACAGTATCTGTGGCATGCACTGATGCCGTGATGCAGCGTCCTTCAAACTCGATGTTCACTGTCTTAGAGAAACCACCAAGATCAAAGAAGCGACACAAGCTCTGTTCAAAATGCAGTTCCCTCGGTGAGGTCACAAGGCCAAAGGAATGAGTTTCCAAGAGTGCACGGGGTGTCATCTTGAATTTGGTCAGGTCACTCCAAAACCAAGCGCGTGGTTCCGAGGAAGGCATATCTACGGAAGGGCAGAACAAGGGCTTATTCAAGCGATTGAAGTGGTCACTTCGGTGGTGCTCGCAAGCAAATGGCCTTATCGAAATGTCACGGCTCGATTTGTCCTGCAACTTCATGGCGGGCCCCTCCCCATCTAAAGCTACAGTCAACCAAGCTACCACGAGAAGGTTCGAGCCAAAAGCTTGCCAATCCGAATCCGTAAAACATTCAACCACAAAGAAAACATCTGGCCGAATAACCACAATACCATGACCTGGCTCAGGTTCTTCAAACACAACGGCATGGTATTTCACTCCTTGCAAATAACTCACCAAATGTCGCATGATCTTCCAAGCACCAACAGTGGGTTCCCTCATGTACTGCGCACACATACGAATTGCAAACTGACACTCAACTACATCCTGCGCCAAATACAAAAGGGTACCAACACACGAACGATACATTCCAGCATCTTTTTCACCCAGAAGCTCATTCTCCTGAGGCAACTTAGCTGGAAGAGGTGTCTTCCGAGGCCTGAGAGTTCCAGCGATCCCCGCCATCTCCGCCAAGGCTGCAAAGTGTTTCGCATGTGGCTGGATAGCCAATCGTCCACCATCCACAACCATGTGCCTCCTCTTCAGGAACCACAACTCGCCAGCTCCTTCGTTCAACCACTCCTCCGTGATCTTGTACTTCTCTTTCATGGAATCTCGCAACCTCTTCAGTCGAGAATCTTTCCCAGCGAGCAACATGTCATCCACGTGCAAAAGTAGGATAACGTCTTCTTCGGGTGCCCTGAAAAGGGTAGGCAATATATCGCAACATTCCAAGCCGCAATGATTTACCAGATAATCACGAATCTCATCATACCAGCAAGCTGCACCATCTCGCTGACCTGGCAACATCCGAAGCAACTTGAAATAATACTTCTGATTGTCCACCTCCATGCTAACAGTTGTCTGTTGCGGCTGCGCCACGCTCAAGTACGCATCCGAAATGTCCACACTGGCCATGTTCCAACCATCTCGCCTGAAATGCTGAAAAACTGAAGGAATCATCTTGTTGATGAGTGATGAACTTGCTGGGGCAAAAAGGTCTGTCCTGGAAGGGTCACACCAAGCATACTCCCTCCCCACAAAACGAGCTCTGCGAAGCCAAGCAAACTGTCCATTGTGCACCTTTCCCCTCCAAGTCAGCACAAACTTATTCGAGAGTACTCGGGCACCACACTCTTTGCTCTCCAGCTCCGAAATTGATTCCAAAGCTCCCATGCTGTGGAGCCTCTTCAACTCCACATGTTTGGCCTTCTCGTCCAACTGAGCAAGTTCAGCTTCTCCCAACTCTGGCTCCTTGCCGTCGACTCCTTGCCGATAAAGCTCTTCCTGCGTTGCATCCACCGTCTCATAATCCCTGAAATAATCCATGCTCAAACATCCAACCATGCTTGCTCCTGAGGGGCAAACTCAAGGATTCCCGTCTCGTCATTGTGCACGTACTGTGTCTACCAAACCATCATCTGTCCGAGGTTTCTTCAAAGAACTCACTCGCGCTTGTTTAGATGGTCTCTCTTCTGTGATCTCCGGGGCATCTGCATTCCTGATCTGTCCGGATTGCCTTGCACCACTTCCAACCCCTGCGCTGCTCGACGCGGAACCGGCCACAGCTGCGCTAAGCGGAGGCGGCGCCGAGGCTCCCATCGGAAACGCCCTCTGCTGCTCTGCCTGTGAAGGAACACTATCCATTCCAACCATCTCCGAAGCGGTTTCAACCGGCGTCTTGGGCACCTCAAGCAAAGTCTCCACGTCGATATCGCTTGTGCAAGGGGACTCTGGTTCAATCACCGTCTGCGGATCGCTTGCTGCTTCGTCTCCTGAAACTTCAACAGCTTGTACCGGAGTACTGCCTTCGAGAAGTCGTCCACTTTCCTTCAACGCGCTCAAAGGTGCTCCATCCTCCAAATCCGGCATGTAAGCAGTTACCACATTGCCTTCACGCTTTGTTTGCCTTTTCGACAGAATTCCAGAATGGATACCTGGATGCTCCCATGCAAAATCTTTAAGCAAATCCATCTGCTTAGGATCCCATTGCATAGAAGTCCTTCGGATGGATCTCGTCATGATCAAGCGTCCTGCCTCTGTATTCAGCAAGTGATAGTCGTTCACCGAGAGCTTGCCGAGCCACTGAGCTCTGACCCAATTCGGCTTGCCTTTCGCTGAAGAAACCACATGTCCGTAAACGCATTCTCCGAAGCTGACAAGCTTCCCGTTGTAAGCGCTGTCTGTCAATCTCTCGTAGGCCGTCAAACCTTGCTGTGTTGCAAATCTGTTTCGCAACCAGGCTGCATGTCTGAAAGCCCACGAATGCAAAGGATGAAGAGTTTGAACCGTGTGTCCTGTCTTCGCTTCATATTCATCCAAAACGACATTGCACTGCAAACGAATGTTTTGAACTGCCTGCTCAACATAACCGTTCGAACCGTGGCTTCCCTTAGGCACCTGCTCCAAGTGGGTCGTCTGTCCCATCTGGCTCCGAGCTGTCTGCACTGCTCGCTGCAAATTCACCAAAGAAGGCTCAGGATCCGACTTCAACGTTGGCTCATAATGCAAAGTCACTTCATGATGACCCAAATAATTCAGGAACTCGCTGACGAGGAAGCGATTCCATTCTGGGCCGCCCTTGTGCTTCACAGGAATGGCTTCGACTATCTTTGACTGCCTGTCATGCAAAATCAAACACATGAGTTTGTCCTTGTCTTCTTCTGATCTGCTCGTGTAACACAAATCAAATGAAACCACAGTGCTGGGTCTGTGAGTGCTACGTGCTGGTTCATGTCGATCATCTCTTGCACGATGCTTCAAGCAATGCTCAAACCAGGGTTGATATGGAATGTGGGTCAAATTGTGGAGTCTCTGGGCTTCTGGCGATGGTTTCGGAACTGTTGTCACTTGTTTCGGAATTCGTTCCTCAAGCTCCTTCTTCTCCAAAACCAACTTGTGCTGGTCAAGCAATTTCTGGGTTTGTTGATGTTGTACCGACCGCTGAAACAGTTTCTGTTTACCTCCACTCATGCCCAAACCATATGTTCTGCAAGCTGCTCGCAAAGAATTGCACGTTGACTCGTCCGACAAAACTATGCCATCCACAGAAATTTCGGAAACTGGTTCTCCGCGAGGCTCATCTGTCTGCGCTGCAGCAATAACTGTTTCCTTCTCAACCGAAGGAAGAATTGCACCATGCTGTTGCAAATCCAAATCGTTGGAAGATCCCGGAACAACTGAAGCTGCCTCCGGATGAGGTTGAACATCTTCTTGTTCCTCTTGATGTGGGACACTCTGTTCTTTGGCTGGGAAAAGCTCCATGACAAAATGCATTTGCTCTGGTTTCAAGCGTTCTTTGTGCGCAATAGCGATTACCTCTGCAGGTTCTGTCAAACCAGGAATTTTCGTCTGCAAGTTCTCAAGAAGTTCAAGAGGCTGCCCAAACTCCATCAGCTCCCAACCGCCGTCCATGAAAACGATGGTCGTCCTTCTCATGAGGCTCTCATCTGGCAAGCAAACCGTGACATCCACATGCTTGTCAGTGAGGACCTTGCATGCAAGAATGCCAGGAGCTAGGGTCTCCCAATTGTTCGTGAGTTTGCTGAGAGGTTCTCCCAAAGTGACTTTCCAAACATCGTGAGTCTCCTCACTCTGCACCACAGCACGAATCACTCCCCGAGTGCACAACGATGAAGAAAATGTCCACCTTCCCTTGACCATGCTGCAAAATTGGCTCACCTGACACTTCATCAGTCCCAATCTGCCAACCTGCACGGACAAGTTTGCCAAGGGCCAACAAAGGCGCACTCACAGGGGCTATCACGAAATTCTCTTTGAGCCTGACTGTACCATTGCCAGAACCCAAAATGACTTCTGCCTGCCTTACCCCACCAATGCGCAAATTGTTCCCTTGAGCATCTCGATACTTCAACTCTGTCATGGGCTGTTTCACACCCACCTCCAACCAGCTTTCAGGAAGCACACTAGCGTCCGCTCCCGACTTCATGCGGATCACCTGACCAGTGCTCCTGATTGCTGCTCACCATAAACACTCCTGCTGCTTCAGATTCAATCCAAGGCGATTGATCTTCATGCCAAACTCCATCTTTGTCTGAATAGCTCATGTCAACCAGAGGAGATGCACAATCAACTCGCTTCTGAGGTCCGCACGCAATCATTGAAATATCCAGGATGTTATCACTCTCCGTCAAATCAAATGCTGTCAAGTCCACACAAGGAAAATCTGAACACTCTGCATAGGAAAATGCATCAACACGTCTGATTGCTGGGGCAGTACGAAAAGTGGTGGCTGAGGTTGGCACAGACGAGGTAGTGGATCCCGCCGAACCATTAACAGGTGACCCTGCCGCATGGAACTGCGCACCCGATTCCTCCTGTGCCTGATTCACTCTGCCACTTTGCGGGGGCTGCCAGCAATCTTTCTCCCAATGTCCTTTCTTTCCACATCTTCTGCAAGTGTCTTTGTCTCCTTCATAGCCCTTGGACTGCTTGCCTTTCCCTTTCTGGAAACCGTCATTCTTTGACTTCCCCTTTCCCTTGGAGAAACCTTTGAAGTATTGGTCCTTCCCTTTGCCCTTGCCTTTGTCTTTGCTCTTGCCCTTGCCTTTGCCGCCTTTGTGATCGCCCTTGATGCGGTCAATGTCCATGGGCGACGGTCCATCTGCTGACTTTCCAAGCTCATATGAGGATGCGAGAGAAGCTCCCCACTTGGTCTGCGCAGCATCCCATCTCAAAACCAAATTCCGCACTTCTTGGTAACTCGTGGAATCTGTAACCACCAAATTGAGATGCTGTCTCAACTGTCCATGCACACATCTAAGCAAAACAGCAAGTTTCATGTTGCCATCCATGGCCATGCCTGCAAGTTGCTCATACTCCTCAATCGCAGATTCAAGCTTGGTAAGCTGCGGGCAAATTCCAACCTTGTGGTCAAACGTGGGCCACTGATTGATTGTCTGCAGCAAAGCCAGGGTGCGAGTGCGGCTGTAAGGAACAAGATCCTCTAGCAACTGCCTGTAACTCTCAAAACCACTGTTCTGTCTGATTGTCTTCAACAGTTGTTTGCCCTTCTCATGCAACAAGCTCACAAGCAGTGAATAAAGCAAAGCGCTGCGATTCCTCTGCTCCACCGTGAGGCTGTCCATGAGGATAGGCGTTCGTGTAGCTCGCACCTGGGCAAAATCCACGGAAAACCCTGCATCTACTGCAGAAAGATATTGCTCTAGTTCCCAACTCCAGGTACGCCATTGTGCCAATTCTTGATCTCGATTTTCAGGCCTATAGGGCTCTGGGGGCTTCAAGACCTTCAACAAATCTCTGCTGCTGATACCTGCATTTCCAGAAGTTCTCTCTGCAAGCATCGCCTGCACCTGTGCCTGACTGGCTCGTGCAGACTCCAAGGCTGTCTGAGTCACTTCACGCATCTGCGCCATCCAAGCTTCCATGTCGCCAGCTGCCATGCTGCCAAAATTCCAGAATTAAGGTCCGCACCAAAATACTGCCAGAAATGCCAAACGACCACAAAGTCGCGCTAAGGCAAATGTGATGGCTGTAAATACCCAATGCAAACCAGTCTGAAATCAAGCAACCATGCACACACACGCGCCGGCTACAAACAGCTAGGGGCACTACCCAAACAAGACTAAAGCCGCTGTCCGTAGATCAGTTCGGCTCCGATACCATGCTAACTTATTTTGACTCCATGACGCCTGCGGCATCAAGGTCTTTGCCAAATCATGTTCTTTCATGATTGAGGAAAACATCGGAAACCGTGTGGCACACCACGACATGCGGTGCACTCAAAGCTAAGCAGAAAGTCATAAAGAAGCATCTTCTCGTCTGGGAAGTTTCCAGCAGTCACTGCGGACAGTTGCTGAACTTTGCCTCCGACGGAAGTTTCTGCCTCTTCGACTGAAGTACGCTTACGCTCCGACGGAGAGCCTGGGTCAAGTCTCCGACGGATTGCACGTGGCGAGCCGAAAGTCTCCTCATCAGCTCCTTAAGTGGTCTACGCACGCTCGACGACGCTGGCAAGTAACCGCTTGGATTTTCAACGTCAAGTTCATCTTGAGCGTCGGCGAGCCGCTTCCAGTACGTCTGTGTCTGGCAAGTTCGCCCCCTCCGACGCAAGTCCCGGTACTGCAGGGATGGACGGAAGTATGAAGCTGTCCGTCTTGACCTTGGATCCAGAGGGGTCCCAAGGCCTCGCACGGATGCTTTTCAGAAGTGCCACATCCGTCTGCATTGACGGCGAAAGTCGCCTCACCGTCCGGGTCTTGTAGACACCAGTAGCATCAGCACAAAAGTGCTTTCCTGACTCTGTGCACATTCCGAGCCAAATGCCATGGTGAAGTTGCGCCTGGGCTTTAGCCATGCCAGGCTTGCGAAAAGCGCATGTCTCGGCAAAGCTGCAAATCACGGAAGTGAACTTCCGGGCCCCAACGCTTCTGGTATGGAGTTCGGCCGTCCGACTTCACTAAGTAGCGATTTAGCAACCATTGCGCGTGCTTGATCAGCCAAGTGTACAAAGGATCGTGAACAGAAAGTTCAACCTTGTACCTTGCAGCCAAATCAAGTTTCAGCGAGACTGTGCATACAAGTTGGCCTGCAAGTTCCCGACAGAACCTTGGGCCTGTCTCCACCCAGTGGGTGAAGTACGCAAAGTCAAGCCACCAACTTCAGAAGTAACGGTCTGCGCAAGCGACGACTTAAGTGCTGGCTCAGGATCACACTGAAGCACCCCAAAAAGTGCGCCCTGTTTCCAGGATGAATCTACGAAGTTCAGCCTGGGAGTAGGTGCTCCGGCCTTTGGTCGGGACCACAACACAAAGTCCCAATCCAGTCAGCACGTCAACGGCGTTCAGCAAAGTGATCGACGGACCACCAACTTTGTCAGACACAAACGCAAAGTCAACCTGTACAACGGGCTGTTCAACAAAGTCCTCGACTGGCTTTGCCTAGACTTGGCTTGGACGCACACGGGGCACCAGCTCCTGAAAGGCAAGTGCGTAAGTGAGTGCTCCATACGTTCCAAGTCCGTAGGCTCAGTCGGAACAGGAAGTCCCCGAGGTCGTTGCGCAAGCAAGTGACCAGGATCAGCCGGTTCCACGTCAAGTGGGTAATCCGGCTTCTCAAACAAGGTAGCACCAGTAAAAGTGCGGTCAAGTTCTTTAGATCCTTCCGTTCGCCAAGTGTCCTCGACCCAAGTTGGGTTGCCATCGGCATCAATGAACAAAGTCATTCTACCATTGCCAAGGTCTCTAGCAAAGTCCTCGCCCTCCGGAACAAACAGACTGCTCCGAGGCAAGTAGTGGACTCGCACCCAAACAAGGGGAAGTTCCAACCAAAGGTCATGATCACACGCCTGGTTGGTAAGTGGGTCATCTTGACGAAGTTGCTCCAGGACTGCTTTCTGGTAGGCTTCCAAAGTGCCTCCAGATGCCTGGTGCAGCCGTTCACGGAAAGTGTCTCGCACTTGTTCCTGCGCAAGTTCTGCCGCAGGTGCTCTACCACCGTGCTGAAGGGCCTCGTCCAACCTCGGAAGCGGTTGGGGCTGTGGCACAGGTGGCTCAACTGGCGCTGGCAAAGTCGACTGCTTTCCTACAAGTTTCTTCCCCGTAGGCTTGGAGCGAAGTTTGAACACAGTCTTGCCAACAAAAGGCTTTTCAAGTTTGGCACGCGGGTCCTCTGCCACGCGCCAATTGTCGACAAGTTCAGCTCGTGTTCCATCTTCGTACTCCAAGTGAGTTACTCTGCCAAGTCCTTGACATCGACAGGGCGGTCCCTTGTCCCATTTAAAGAAAACAAAGTCTTCCGAGAACGCTTGTGCAGCCGAACCAAAGTGTTCCCCTGAACCTCCCATCTATCAGCATGATGATAGACAGGGTGAAAAGTAGGGGCAACCACGTGATCATTCAAAGTAACTTTTTTAGGGTATCGGTCATGAAAGTCATTGCAAACTTCCTCAAACACACGCTGGTCAGGTCGAAGGAAAAAAAGTGACCCATGCCTTGTGGCTGTCAGCTTTGTAGTGCCATCAGGTGCTATCAAGTAGGAATTATCCTTCCCAAGTCCACCGTAGCCTTGCATCAGAAGTCTGGCTACTGACACTACACTGTACGGAACGTCACAGACATAAAAGTGCAACCAACAAGTCTGTCCGTCAAGTTCAAGCTAAGCTCAATAATTCAGATATTCACCTGTGGACTCTAAGCCATGAGGCCCGAGCATCTCAGGCCACAATACGACGTGTGTACTACTGAGGTACACACATTGATGCAATATAGTAACTGCATTGCAGATAGATCAACCTATTCACTCCCCAAGGACAACTGAAAATCATAACAATATTCATTCTGGATTTGAATGGCTTAGGAGCTACACTATTTTGCTAGAACCGGATTCTCTGGAAACAGTAATACATTCCATACTACATTTCGGATAACCAACTGGAATCCCTTTGCACTGAAGAAAGTAAACAGAGTTCCATGAAGAACAATATACCATGAATCCAACCATACAGGAAACCACACAGCAATCTTTCACCAGGAGCAAACTGCTCCTATGAACAACGCACAATGAGATTCATTTCGAATGAACAATGTCAAGATTGAAATATATTCAAAGAATATGTACAGCATTCCCTGGATGTTGGCCAAATACCCAGACCGCGCTCCAACAAAATATGAGGATAATCCGAGGTTAAGAATTAACCTCGGCTTAACCTCAATTTAACCTCGTTCTCCTTTTGTTTTTAAGCAAACTGAAGTTAACTTGAGGCTAAATTGAGGTTAATTTTTAAGCCCAGATTAGCCTCGTTTTGTTTTATATCATTTCCTCAGAGATGTACACACATTTATTTCTGTATAAATCATGTTGCTGTTAGTTCATTTTGTCTTGCACAGGTTCAGTGTCTCGAGTTGACAAAATAGCCTTCGATGACATCAGCATCCTTTTGAACTGACATGCCTACAACAACAAAAAACGTATTGTTATTGCACGCATTGCTGATGCCACGTTGGCCTCACCGCTCCCAGATTCACTCACTGCCTCCTGCATAGGCACCACTTCTCCAAGATCATGTCAGATGTGCAGTGTTCTCCTGGCATCAACCACGGGTCTCTCAAGAATCCAGTGATTTATCAGATAGGAGCGTCCTGTTTACATGAAATATGGATGGGCATTAGCTAGGATACATTCGTCATCCGAATGAAGAGATAAAACATAATATGTTTCCAAAGTTACATCATTACAATAACTCATGCTCCATGGTTGGCTAAATATAGACTAAACAAAAGAAACATAACAGGAGTCATTAGTCTCCTCAGCCATATTGCGACATGCCGTGCCCTTTTGTTATTTGTTTGCATCCAAACCACAAAAAGGTATGACTGTCCTTCATGAAATTTCCACATCCATGGTTGCCCAGATACCTTGGATACCTCGCTGTGTTTCAACTCAACATAAACGGTCTTCTGCAGAAACAACAGTTCATACAATTGTATTCTAGCGCAAGCAATATCTTTTAGGAGCTGCTAGCTCCTGTTGCCTCAAGCTTGTATTACGGCGACCGTATATCAACAGTGGCTGTCCAGAGATTGACTTAAGTGGTGGAGCTTTTCCAGAAAGTGGCAAGAGGGGCCAATCTGGAGCAAAGCCTTTGGGAAAGCAACGCGCAGCGGCTCCTGAATCAAAAAGTATCCAGGGCTCGTCTTGCTGCCACACTGCTGCAACTTGCTCTTGCAAGTAAACATCGTGAAGCTCTGTGTTCACTTTAAGATTCAAGTCTTCAACGCAGCTGAAAGTGACATGCCGAGAAGATTCAAGTGCATCAAGTCTGAAAGTCTCAAGAGGTGCAACTGGCAAGTCAACCGGCAAGTCATCCAAACAAGTGGTATCCAAGCCAGACCTATTCCAAGTCAACCAAGGCGACTTCAAACAACCACAAGTAAAGTCAACAACACCAGTCATCATGTCTTCTCCTCCAAGTCTCTCAGTGTGCAGAGAAGTGCCTAAGCCAAAACTGCCAAACACCACTGCTGACATCAACAAGTTAGATGCCAGTGAAGTGCCTGAAGGTGCTTTGGCCTTTGGCGAAGGTCTCAAAAGTCCAGGCGGCTCAGAAATCACCGCCGCAACTCTGCCAGTGTCAAGTGGACCAAGAGCCGAAGCTCTAGGTTCCGAAGAAGTCGCACTGGTCAAGTTCCCAGCTTGGCTGCTCACAGTTGGCTCGACCAAAGTCTGTTGGGAATGTGACCAATCCCAAATGCAATCATGCCAAGTCGCATCACTCCAACTCCAATCTTCGTTCCACAAAGTCTCTTCATCATTCCAAAGTGCACTCACATCCCAAGAGCACCAAGTGTCCCAAGGGTCCTCGTACTCGAAGTCGCCGGTGTACCCAAAGTTCACCGATTCCTGCGGTCCAGGACAAATCCTGAAGTGCCTCAATTCCCAAGTGCGTTTACTCTTCCTATTGGACAAGTACCTGGCCTACGACAATCCGGCAAAGTTGGGAACCTAAGTTCTTGCCTTTGCCGTTTCCTTTTCCTTTGTTCTTTCCAAAGTCCTTTCCTTTGCCTGCTTTGCCTTTTGCTTTTGCTTGAAAGTCCCAGTCCAGTGGAGTCCCATGCCTTTGCCTTTGCCTGGAAGTCCTTTGCCTTTACCTTTGCCTTTGCTTTTGTTCCAAAGTGGGTCGCCTTTGCCCTTGCCTTTTCTCCAAAGTGCTCCAATGTCCATTGGTGCAGGGCCGTTGTTGCTACTGTCGCTCGTACTTGACCTTAATTGTCTCCCAAGTGTTTTAAAGTCATGTTCAAAAGTTGCGGGATTAAACTTGAAGTCAAGCAGCTGTGTCAAAAGTGACACATGTTTTGTGGCATCCGGGTGTGCAAACTTCCTAAAAAGTCTCCTCCAGGTCTCAAAGCCATTGCTGCCTGCATTCTGCCTCACAAAAAGTCTCGCAGTGTCTGTCGTCAAGTTGGCAAGCAAATGGTGCAGTTTTGCGGCTATCGCTCAAAGTCTTCCTTGTGGCTCCCTCGTCACGGTCTCCAGTGTCCAAAGTCGTGACCAAGTCTTCATCAGTGATTGGCGTCTCTCTGGTCTCTGCACTATCAAGTCCTTGAAGCGCAGAAGTCTCATACATAGAAACATATGCTTTGAACTTCCAACTCCACTCTTCCCAATCTGCTGGCGAACCAGAGAAAGTGGAAGGCATCGGCAACCTAAGTTGTCCTCCAAACGCTGCCAGAGCTCCGCTACCATGAAAAATCTCAGGCACCGAAGTACCTAAACTAACAGATCACCCTAAAGAGACTCTGAAAGTCAGCAGCGATCCTTTCACTCTCGCGACTTGAGCCAACCAAAGTTGGCAATCCATGCAAGTACTGAGTACTGAACCATGCATGAAGGGGGAAAAAAGTGCATCCATTTTGGCACAAACAAACAAACAAACAAAAAGACAAACACACACAAACCAACCCAAACCAATTCAAACAAACGGACAAACAAGCAAGCGAGTAAGCAAACAAACGAACAAACAAACTAACTAACTAACTAACTAAACTAAACTAACTAACTAATAAACAAACAAACAAACAAACAAACAAACAAACAAACAAACAAACAAACAAACAAACAAACAGACAAACACACACACACGCAAACCAACCCAAACCAAACAAACGGACAAACAAGCAAGCGAGTAAGCAAACAAACAAACAAACAAACAAAAAAAAACAAATAGACAAACAAACAAACAAGAAACAAGCACAAACAAACAAACAACCAAAAACCAAGCAAATTAAAGAAAACAAGCAAAACAAGCTAGCAAACAAACAAACCAAAAGGACGCAAGCAAACAAAAGGCAAGTAAATCAAAGCAAACCAAAACACATGGCAGCCCTGGTTCAATCGAAGGGCCGGACGCCGCTCCAACTTCTCGGAGACGCAAACCCAGGGCACTGCCAGCCAGGCGGGCAAAGTGTCGGGGACGATGCGCTTCCCCATGAGATCCTCAGCCTGGGACCATCCCCACGGCTTTAACCAGCGTGTTTTTTTCTGAGACAATGCAGCTCCACTTGGGAAGCTCTTGCCTTTGCTTTTCCCGAAAGCGGTCTGGGGTCAGCATGCCACGACTTGCACGAGAGTTGATGTTCGTGGCAAGCGCAGCGCAATGAATTGCGTGTCAGGCGCTGCGGTTTGAAGCACAGCGTACAGGTTCCACGGCGTAGTACTTTGCAGGGTCGCGCAGTCCCACGCACTTTGGGAACGTTTTCTGGGACGCCGCTGCTTAGGCCGAAAGATAGAAAGGCAAATATATGGCACATAGGCACATAGAGGTATGGATAGATGCATTTGTGGACAAGTCGATACACAAATAAGAGGAGAGAAACTTTGACAAGCATATCAGTTGGCACAAAGAAAGATGGATAGATAGGCGCGATTCATGGACAAATGGAGAGTTAGATAGCTGCGAAGGAAAATAGATAGCTGAACAATTCGGCTACGCAAGAAAATATACGGATAGCTAGACAAATGATAGCTGAAAGCTGCACAGCTAGATCGATGGATGGGTAAATAGATATCAGGATTGATGGAGAGCTAGCTGTTCAGACGAATAGAGCAGCAAGTTGGCTGGATGGATGTAGCAGACAGGCAGACAAATAAGTCATAGATCCATAGATAGACATATTGATAGATAGATAGACTGATTTATAAACAGCTACTTGGCGCCCGCGTTAAGTCACCCACGCCCGCGTAAAGTCAGCCACGCGCATGGGCACCACATTAGCGCAAAGTCACCCAGATCGCGTAAAGTCACCCATAAAAGGCAGAATCCCACTGTGACACCAAGTTCAGGCGAGCCAGACCGAGGAGTCTTCGTCCAAAGAAAGCACGCGGACACCACGGCGAGAAGCCTGTTGGTAGCTTGTTCAACAGTTCACAAAAGAAAGAACCAGCATGGGGACACCATTTTCATGCCTTGTTGAAACAATTCAAAAGCAGTGCCCGGGGAAGGAAATCAGCATGGGGGCACCGTTTTCATTCCTTCTTGAAAACAACTCAAAAGCAGCGCCCGGGGAAGGGAATCAGCATGAGGACACCTATTTGCATCCCTCCCACTACTGCCTGCCCTCGAGACACATTCGCACGGCGCCATAGCACAGGCGCTTCGACATACACGACCCGTGGGTGCAAAAGCGACAGAAAACTCGGGTGAAAAAGTGATCCGCGCGCCATGAAAATTGCCTGCGAGCTATAGGTTTCCTCGTTCACATCCCAACCGCTCTCAAACTGTGAGACTACTACAAAGAACTTGACCGTATAGTGATTCCCCTAAACAATGGAAAGCCCCCAAATGCTAAAACTGAGGTACCCCCAGCACCGTAAAATTGCTTGCGCGTAGCCCGCCATGAAGCAGACGTGCACTCAGTGTCCCGTATCAACTTCGGAATGCGCTGCGATTTGACTGGTGGAACCGGCCTTGAAACACAAGAGAAAACCGGTGCGAAAAGCGGACCGAAGAGAGGGCGGACCAGGGAACGGGGGGTGGGCCAATATTTCATGAGTTTTGTGGCCGGGAGCGCAAGGACAAACTAGCCTCCTTGAGACTTGCCCGCAGAAAAGTGGCTACCCGCCTTTGTGTTGAGGGGTGTCTTCACTGCCAGTAGGCAACTACTTGCGCTTGCTCGGCCTGCATGGCTCCAAAGCTTGAGCAAATATGTAGCAAATGTTCATCACATATGCACTGCGCCGCGGTGACACGCCTGTTGGGTGCGCCCAACATATGCTGGCCACATGTCTCAAGCAGCCAAACACACAAATCAGGAGAACAAGCGTGGTTGATTGCCGGATTTTGTTTCCAAGCGCTTCTTCGACGCTGCGCCACACAGATTGCAATCGTTCCTTTCTTTTATGCTTCGTTCAGGGCCTGTTTGGACAGAGTTCCAAGCGTGAAAGCTGGCCGTCCATGAAAGAACATCTGCACTGTTTCAGCACAACACAAGGGGACACTAACGGAAACATCATGACATACGTTGTTCCAATAACTACTTGAACATGTGTCTGAACGCAAATCTGCATGGGGACACCTTATCCGGGCGACTTCACACAAGCCCGGGCGACCCAGCACAAGCACCCAGTAGGTAGAAAAGTGGGTGACAAGTAGGTGCATGGGTGCATAGGTAGATGGAAAAAATGAATAGGTCAATAGGCAGGTAAAACAAAATGGATAGACAAAGAGTAGTCTTCTTGTCAGCGATCATAGCGTCGAACCTCCCTTTCTTCAGAAAGACTTGAACCTCATCATGGCCGGAAGTGTCTTTCTCCTTGTGTGAGACGTCAACCGGGACACTTCCATTGCCGATGTGCACGTCATCAACGGCAGTAAAGAGGTGCCGTGGAGCCTTCTGAGTGAAAAGATGGCGCTAGGTTGACATGACCACGCCAGTGTTGGCCCAACGACGTAGTAACTCTTTCTGCCGGGTTTTTTTTCCAAAGACCACCCAACAGGTACAAAATGCATCCTGATAGCCACGAACCCGAATGCAGATTGAAGATTGACTGCTCAAGGCCATTGTGGCAGGTCTATATGGTGTGTGTCTCTGTCTATAGTTTGCCGGATATCCACGCGCCGAGCAAATTTGTCGTCGTCCCATCCTTCCTCCTCCCGCCCCCTCCCACCTCCCACCTCCTCGGATGCGGACTCGTACAGACTCGGGGGGTCGTGCATGTACCCCAGGCAGATATACCCCAGCACCGAGTGCAGGCATTCCAACTCCGCTTGCAACAGGCTCTCCAGCCCCGCTTTCACCTCTGCTTGAAAAACTTGAACCTCTCGTTTAAACAGCCTTGTGTTTGGTGCCCCCTTTACAGGGTGTACATAAAGTGGACAACCGAGGGGTTCCTATTTCCTGAACCTTACCCGCAAAACCGTGGCTCCTTTGTCAACATCTTTGAGGGAGCCCTGCGCCTGCTCAGTGCTTTCAAAAAGCTGCCCTCGCAGTTGGGAATCTGCCAGCTGCTGAAACTGTCCTCGTGAGCGAAGACGGCAAGGCGGACGACTCAAACTCGGAGGAGGGTTGGCCGCAAGAACGCCTTCAAGACCCAAACAAATGGCAAAATGGAAAGGCCCTTCTTGGGTCCTGACCTCTTGAAAAAAGGGCAGCGGCGCCAATTGGGTAACCTGCGCCTCAAACGAGATCACCATACATGTGCGAAGGCGCGCGCAATGGGGGAGCAATCCCTTGGTTGAACGGTGTTTTGGTTGGGAAAGCGCAAGGTCATCGTACAAACCAAATTGAGCCCCAAACTCGAAAGGAAAAACAAACCGCAACAATAAACCACGCGAAGCACACACAAACATATAAGGGCGTTCTTTTTGTGCGGGTTTGGTTTTCCTTGGATAGAATACGCCGGCATAATGTCCACCAGTTCCACCAGCTGCTGCCAGGGCCGCGGGAGCTCCTTGACCGGGTCCTGGGCATCCGGCTATGAGCGTGTCATGCCGTTTTTGGTGTGTTTCAAACGGAAACCAGGAGGAAAACCTGCCATTTTGGGAGGTTCCCCGCTCATATCTGGGTGGAATATCTGGGTCGCTTTGTCGCAAAATTCGGGGCTCCCCAAATGAGCGGTTTCCCTTTGCCCTGTTTGAAGAACCGCCGCTTTGGCCCATCCCGCTTGGCTCCTGCGCGGGCAAAAACCCCCGCTCATCCACGTCCCAAAACTTATCCGCGGCGCAGGGCAGCGACAGGCTGCTACGCCCCCCAGTCAGCTTGATCCTTGGACCAGCTTCCCAACTGATGCTTTAGATTGCTGTTTTGGAGCTGGTTGTGAAACCCCATTTTAACCTCTACAAGAGCGGCTCAATCCCCAACCCACAAAGGCTTACTTGATGGGATGTCTCGGGGCCATCGAAAATTGGCTTCTCCAGGTCTCCGCATTTGGGTGCGTGTGCGTGTGAATTGCCCATTTATGCGTTTGTGAAACTGCGCGTTAGCGTGCTTTGTATGCGAGCTTGTTTGTTTGTATGCCGTTTGTTTTGAGGTCCATGTTCTCATGTGTTTGTGTTTATGTGCGCGCGTGCGTGTGGATATGTGTGTGTGTGTGGGCGTGTGCGTGTGCGTGTGCGTGTGCGTGTGCGTGTGCGTGTGCGTGCGCGCGTGTGCGCGTGTGGGTGTGCGTGTGCGCGTGTGCGCGTGCGCGCGTGTGCGCGTGCGCGTGTGCGCATGTGTGCGTGTGCGTGTGCGTGCGTGCGCGTGTGTACGTGTGCGTGTGCGTGTGCGTGTGCGTGTGCGTGTGCGTGCGCGTGCGCGTGCGCGTGCGCGTGCGCGTGCGCGTGCGGGTGCGTGCGTGTGCGTGTGCGTGTGCGTGTGGGGGTGCGTGTGCGTGCGTGCGTGCGTGCAAGCGTGCTGGCGTGCGTGCGTGCGCGCGTGCGTGCGTGCGTGCGTGTGTGTGTGTGTGTGTGTGTGTGTGTGTGAGAGTGTGAGAGTGTGAGTGTGAGAGTGTGAGAGTGTGAGTGTGTGAGTGTGTGAATGTGAGTGTGTGATTGTGAGTGTGTGATTGTGTTTGTGTTTATGTGCGTGTGTGCGTGTGGATATGTGTATGTTTGTGTGTGTATGCGTGTGTATGTGTGTGTGTGTATGTGTGTGCGTGTGCGTGTGCGTGCGCGTGTGCATGCGCGCGCGCGTGCGCGTGCGCGTGTGCGTGCGCGTGTGCGTGTGCGTGTGTTGCTTGCTTGCTTGCTTGCTTGCTTGCTTGCTTGCTCGCTTGCTTGCGTGCTTGCGTGCGTGCGTGCGTGCTTGCTTGCTTCTGCTTGTGCATTTCTTTTCAGAATGTTTCTGTGCTTTCTGTGTCTATTTCGCATGTCTGTGTCTACCTAGGTTCTTGCATATTCGTGGGCAGCGTGCTTGCGTATGTGTGTGCGTGTGCGTGTGCGTGCGCGTGTGCATGCGCGCGCGCGTGCGCGTGCGCGTGTGCGTGCGCGTGTGCGGGTGCGTGTGTTGCTTGCTTGCTTGCTTGCTTGCTTGCTTGCTTGCTCGCTTGCTTGCGTGCTTGCGTGCGTGCGTGCGTGCTTGCTTGCTTCTGCTTGTGCATTTCTTTTCAGAATGTTTCTGTGCTTTCTGTGTCTATTTCGCATGTCTGTGTCTACCTAGGTTCTTGCATATTGTGCGTTTGTGCGTTTGTCTGTGTTTGTGTGTAAGTCTGCGTCTCTATGCCTGAGCTTACGTACTTATGTGCTTGACCGCGTGTGTGTGTTTCAAAGCGCCTGTACAAGACTCTCCGTCGGCGTATGTCCCGCCTGTCCATGCCTGTGTGTTTACGCTAGTCTTTACGCGGCGCGTGCGGGCGCGTGTGGGCGCGTGTGGGCGCGTGTGGGCGCGTGCGGGCGCGTGTGGCCGTGTCTGGGCGCGTGTGGGCGCGTGCGGGCGCGTGTGGGAGCGTGCGGGCACGTGTGGGCGCGCGAGGGCGCGCGTGG